>OX465379.1:10570072-10812028 GCA_950004255.1 Mesopsocus fuscifrons | reverse complement strand
TTTTTCGCCAAAATCCACCTTAAAAATTTACAAAAACGGCATAAATTTATTCCCAACAGTTCTGCCAGAATATTCCCTCGTGAAGGCCATGCAGCTGTTTAATGTTCCTAAAACGTTAATTCAACTCTGCACGTTGCTAAGTTAAACAATTTATCGATATTTCATGTATCCATAAATTTATCAGTTGATAATAAAAGTCAAATTGAGGAAAATTGCAGTTATGGAATTCTTGAATTCTGGAATCCAGAGTTTCTGCCCTTCGTCAAAAACTGTTGCGGAAACCCCCAAATGTAGTGAATTAGTAATGGCTGTGCTGTAGTGCACCCCCTCCCGTCATCCCCTCCACCTTCTCCTCCCCGCCATAGCCATCGCTAGAGCCGACATGGCGTGACCTCATTAACAGCATCCATGACACGTCTGGTCGTTTACTACACTGAGATTCAACTTTATGACAATTAGATAGGGGGTCAGCGTTTTGCTAATGTGTCCTGTTTGAATATTCTCGTCACCCTCCCTTGGAAGTACCCCGTCACTTCGCCAATCTCACACGTACATTTTCAAGGGGTTGATTTGTGTATAAATAACGTATTTTTTTTCAGTATACGAGCGTACAGTCTGAAATTTCCCATGCAGGTACTTTTTTTCCCTATATGTTTTCCGACTGACTGTTACTTGTCAGCAGATATTTGAGGGCATACAGAATTCCTGAAAGCAATCTCAGGCTCAGGTTGAGGATTGTTGAGGATAGAACTTTTATCTGGTGCCTAAAAAATTGGGTCTATTTAGAATCGTTCAAGTTGCGCGTTAGTAGGCATAGGGAGGGGGCATAAAGCCCAGCAGCTGTTTTCAGCTTGAGATTTCGGTTTGTTTTCTTTGCGCAACTCATTTTAGTCATTCTTTATAACGACTGAGTATGCTTCTGAGTGCCATCAGCAATATTGGCACCTACCTCTTCAAAAGTCAAAACTTCAAGACGACGACGTTGTAGTTAAACGAGAGTAAACAGTTACTGCCATGTTGAGTTGTTATGAAAAGCTATAAAGTTTTATCAGGTTTAAGTTATTGACTCTTTCTTGAAAGTAGGTACTTAAGAAAGTGAGCAGTACTGGGAAATATCGCTCGTCTCCAGGACATGGAGAGAATAAGGCTTTATTTTAACGATATGGCCAATTTGTAAGAGAGGTATGAAGAAAGAGGTACAGAGTCGACGCAGTCGGCTTTTTAACGACTTCCAGGCTTTTCAACGACTTCTCGTTTCCATTCCGAGATCCGTTCATTTTGAATCTCGTGCCAGACTTTGCTTTGAAGTGGTGAAAATAGGCGCATATTTTGGTTTGTGGCGAGGGGTTAACAACTCGTTGGGAATCATTGGAAATCTTTATGAAATCTCAGGGAATCTTGGAATTTTTTGTAGTGGTTACCACTTCGAGGTTAATCTTTTTATGAATATCGTTGGGAATCTTTGAAAATCTTTATGGAATCTCAAGGAATCTCTGGACTGGTTACCCCCTCGGTTTGTGGTCAATTTACCATTTTGGTGTGCTATAAACCTCACATCACAATTTATGACGACTTCCCTGGTACTACTCAAAATCTCAAATGGTAGTCTACCGCTGTTCGGAGTGACTGCTGACAGAGTGACAGCAAGACGCAAGACCGTAGGGTTGAATTCCAGCGGGTGCAAATTTTCTAAAGGTTGAATGAATATTATTCTTACGTTGTACATGATTTGGCCCAGATAACATTAATTTTTATTTTATTTTTAGAATAACTGGAGCGTGAAGGGTTTCCTGAAAAACCCATCATGTATAATCTAGGACTGACATTTCGGGGTGTTAGATAGCTTCGTTTATGGAAAAAGAAGATCGGTGAGAGACATGTTGTAGGTAAAGGTTTCGTTCAGGGAATAGAAAAGGTGGCGAGTCCATGGAGGAATCTTTTTAAGGTTACTCGACCCTTCACTCCAACACTTTTTCAACTTTTCGCGCTTTTCATTGGGGCCGGTGGGATGAGTTTGCTTTAACCGCTTTTGTTGGAGGACTGTTGTTCAGTTTCCGTGGAGTGGTGTTAAGAGTGAATATTCAATGCATTGCGAATTAAAATATTTCCGTGTTGCTTTTTCTACTAGTTACTTAGTTGGGATTTAACAGAAAACAAAATTATCCTCGGAATTATCCATTATGGTCAGCTGGCAGCACTGACAGCACAACCACATAGCTAGCAGTTCCCCAGCCGTCGTGAAGTTTACAATGGAGACTTACAATTTTAAGTTGGTTGCAAAGCAGACTTGGCGTATTTACTTTTCATTTAAAATGTTGTGTATATCAGAAGAAAACTTTAGATTGAGATCAAACCAGCGTGACCCGGCAATCATGCAGTGTCTCGAAACACAACTAACTAGACCACTTCACTATATCAAAGCTACTTCATGAGTTCCCCTACATATCATTTGAAATATTTTCTAAATTAATATCTACTGCGTCCTGTACAAAATTTACCTGGTGGGTGACCTATACCTATACAGGCTTCTCGCCTTTCTATCAGATTTTCAGTGTCGAGGTTCTCCAAAATTCTTGTGAGGCTACTTGGTGCAAACATATTCAATAATAAAATTTTCTAAAATTGTATGCTGTAAACCCGCTGCGTTGAGAATCAAAGTAGGTATATGTAGATATTCGCTCGCCCAAATCAAACGTTCCCTACTCCCTGAAAATGTTGAGACCACGTGAATACACATGCAGCAATAACAATAGCCCTTATTACGCACCGAGGCGGGTGGGTTTGTCCAGGAGGTGGGCCATGACGGGTAAGTAGCGGGGACATAATATTCGCGCCTCGCGAGCGACTTGCAGCCCCGTCCTCGCGCGAGCGACTGCCGCCGTCCAGCTGGCGCGGCGGCGCGGAAAAAGCTGGCGAGCGCAAGCGCACCCCCCGAAACTCACCCCCGCACCCCCGCACCCCTGCACTCACGTTCATTAGGTTAATCAAGTCCTCAGCGACTTGCATAGCTCTTCTCATCTCTTTATTAACGAGTCTGTATTCTTCTTTGTTTCGTGATTACCCTGAAGATATGGCCGTCGGAGTTGGCGGCAGGTTTTGTTCCTTGTTTGTTGGACAACTGGGGAGTATTTTTGGATTTGCTTACTATATGGCTAGGAGTCTGTGATACGTACCTTAGGGAGTTTTCTTTGATAGTGTTGGTGTGGTGAGAAAGCTTCACGCTTGATCATAATATCTGAACGATTTGCAGCGGGTAATAGATGCCCAGGTGTTTCTGAGCTTCTCAACTCCTGATTCTGATTCGTTTTTGGATCAGCAATCAAAGTCATACCGGCCACTTTGTGGTGGCCATGACTAAGACGAAATTTCTCAAGTATTGATCCATTTGCAACAGGTGACGCAGTGATATTATGGGGCGTCGAGCCTGCCAGTTGTTAGTTAGGTTCTGTTTATGTGTAATTATATAATTCATTGAGAAGCATCTAGTAGGCACTCCGGAGGCTTGTCCAGGATCAAGATCAAGATCAAATAGAGGAGGTGCGTGCTAGAGGCGCATACCAGGAGGCTTGCCACGTAAAGGGGAGTGTCTTTGGTACACGTGGTCCAACCAAGCGCAAGGTCGCCAGGTAATAGGTTAGGTTAACTAAGTTTAAGTTCAGATATTTAATTGACATCTGCGTATACCTAACTACTGCCTGGCGAGTCGCCTCGGGCGTGGACAGCCCCACTGCTTACTGAATCATCTTGTTACGCAAGTTGTAGTTATCCTGTCTCATGCATATCCTTAGTATGTTTAGCACAGATCGTAAGAGTCAATGGGATTGCATGAGTGAGGCGAAACTCTAGTGTGGGGTTTGTTAGTTTACAATGTGTAAACAATGTTAATTATGCTGAAAAGTTGAAACTGAGTAGTAACCGAGGTAATAGAACCTTGAGGAGTAAAAACGAGGGGGTAACCACTCCAGAGATTCCTTGAGATTCCACTGAGATTCCATAAAGATTTCCAAAGATTCCCAACGATATTCATAGCAAGATAACCCCGAAGAGGTAACCACTCCAAAAAATTCAAAGATTCCCTGAGATTTCATAAAGATATCCAATGATTCCCATGCAACGAGATTCCCAACGAGTGGTTAACCCCTCGAGTAAAAATGAATCCAATTTGGCTGAAACGACTGAAGGGAACTTCAGAATTCTTAAATTTCAAAGATGGTGAAGGAACAGGCTGAATATTTGATATGTAAGCTTTGAAATTCCTGATTCCCGTATAGCTGCATGTATAGCTAACCCAGCTGTACTTCATTAGGGGAAATCATTTGAATCAGAAGACGTTTTCCAAGATAAAACCACATCTAGGAACATTGCGGGTAAGGGTAGGTCAATTTATTTAATCAGCGTGGCAAGGTTGGTTTTTTGTCATCAAACCTAATATAGACCCAAAATTATCATATACAATACAGCATCATGTTGAAAAACGTTGATGACGGTAGTTTTTGCTGTCCATATCTTAACTACAGAACAATCAGCGAAGCTTTACGAGCTTTGCGCGTGGTTTGGTTACGCAACTTAGCCTTGGATTCCTCCGGTAATGAGTTACTTAATTGTCTACCGGTTGCCAGGCTGGATGTCTCATGATTATCACCTCTCTAAAACTACTTTGTGTAGGTGGACGGGTGAGAATTTAGCGCACTTTTCCTGTTGTTGACGTGCTTACAGTACCTGCACCTCGTTTTCATTATAATTTACTATGCCTACGCATGTAGGTGCATACCTACCCTACCCTATATTTATTTACAGCAGAAAATAATCAGCCTGTCTACGGGATTTTTATCCTAACATCTGTATTATGTAAATGTGTAGGTAGTTTGTATATATAGGTACATATATTTTTTTAGCGCCGATGTGTAAATGGGTCCCGAAAATCCTTGATTTCTATTATATTTAGCCTGTTCTCATGCACTTCTACTTCGGGAAAAGTCTCGGGAAAAGTGTATGGAAACAAATGTAAAATTTCACTGCGCGACTTTCAGGTGTGGGGATAACTGCCTGAATGGGTTCCATACACCTGTTGGTTCTTAAAGTCAGTCCCATCGTCCCGAAGGTATTAATGAGAGGAACCATTAATGGCTGAAGTCAAATGATGGCATCCATACCAACGGGTTGTAGGTACGGGGACTCGAACCCAGGACGTCAGTCCTGCGAGTGTGTTGTTTGACCGCTAGCCCACGCTGAAGGCCACGAATACAAAAGACACATGAGGTGGTAGGATGACATAAGGGCCTCTGTATGCCGCAGATGACGCGGCAGAACTAACGAGACAGCCAAATCAATCTGTGTTCAAGCATGGTGGCTAAAAGTTATTGAAGCCTTATTGCTGGTCCCCACCATTCTTTGACGCAATACGCAATGTCAATAAAAAGAAACCTTGTAGGTAAATAAGAATAAATGAGGACAATGGCCGATTATACAGGAAACCCGTCGTGAAGACTCAAATATGCATAACATTTACATTTACGTTGGTAATTAATATTAATAACAATTAATATGTATCCCAGAGGGAGTACATAACCTGTAGGAATAAAGGCGGATCCAGACTGCTGACTTGGGGGGAGGGTTCTCAAACCCTTCAGACCACGTGCAATAAATGCACCTGAAAACAATACACGTGAAATAATGTTCGTTGCAAGCCGAGTTTGACCAGTTCAGTTTTGTAAATTTGGCCATTCCTTCCCCTTAAACTGAAAATGTGATGTCACCCTACGTGTGTGACAAATTTGAACGAAATCGGTTGAATGGTTTAGGTCCTAGCTCTCCATACAACGAAAGCGAAAACTCGTCGCAATATTTCTTGTACCTACTTAATTCTTAAAACATGTTTTGTAGTTTGTTCTATCTTATGACTGCATGAATATTGTGATCTGCTTTTCAATGTTATCTTGTATACATAGGTTGGTACCGGCATGGCGCAGCGGGTAAGTAATGATTACCTATATTGAAAAGTCCACGGGACTGTTTTCATTAGTGCCTAAATAGAGTTCCTGGTTAAGTAGCCCTACCCCTACTACCTGAATTTCCATGATTAACTAGGTTGCTCCTCATGTGGGATGATAATAGCTGGAGGTGACCTTGAGCTGGTCCAGCTAGAGGAAGTGCAACACTTTGAAATGTTTCTTATGTTAGGTACTGTCTTGGCACTTGGCACTGTCTATAGAAAAACTTACTGAAGGAAGGAGTGGTCAGGTTCACAAGGTTGCCTGTGCAACCATTGTTGATATTCAGCCTGAGAAGAGATGATTTTTTGCTCAAATCCCGCCCCTACAATCCGCTTCCCGTTCCCTCACTCTGTTTTTCTTACTGTTCAGGTTTTTACTTTCTCGCTAGCCATATATGGCGAGAAAGTATTGTTTTCGTGCAAAATTTCGAAATTGAGATTTTGGGTTTCCCATGATCCTGGGGGTCCCCTGAGTCCAAAAAAGTGGTTTCTGGAAAAAGTCTGTCCGTCCGTCAGTTCGTCCGTCAGTCAGTCAGTCCGTCAGTCAGTCCGTGCAGTGCTCTAGCGCCTATACCGTTCATCCGATTTTGATGAAATTTGGTATGGACCTGTCTAAAATTACTGCCGAGGGGCATTTTCAAGGATTTTTTGATTGGTCAAAAATTGCGGCCGCTATTGTCAAAAAACCGCCATAATAATTCAAAAATCGTGTTTTTGGTTACTTAGACAAGCGCCGACGGTACACTTTTCAATCTATAACACTGAAAATTGGTATGTGTGTTGACAAATAGATGCCTCGAGGTCATTTTCAACTAAAATTGAATTGGTTGAAAATTACGGCCGTTCTGGACCAAAGTTCGATCGTTTCGGCGCCATTCACATTTATTGACCGATTGTCATGAAATTTGGTATATTTGTGTAGAACCATGTAACTTAAACATCTGTCGAACAGAATTTTGTTATCTTCAAAATTACGGCCGTTGTAGTCAAAAAAGTGTCGAAAATGAGTTGAGAATGAGAAACCACGTTTTTGAATGGTCGGAACGCATTTGGGACTACAGTAATAGAATGACAGCCATGAAACTTGGTGGGAGTGATCTCAGATAGATGCTCTTGGGTCATTTTCAACCGATTTTGGATTGCTTAAAAATTACGCCCGCAAAAAAATCTCAAAGAAATCCAAAAAAAAAAAAAAAAATCACATGGGGCGAGAAAGTTTAGTGCGACTGTTGTCGGACCCTTTATTTTTTTTTTTTAATGCGCGACGTTCAGATTACATATGCGCCGATGAGTTGGTTTGTTAGTTGTTTTTGGCCGAAGACGAAATGGCCGAAGTCAGTACATCCATATGTCGGAAGCGAAAAGTTTTTCCGTTCCGCCGGGATTCGAACCCGGACCTCTCAGGACAGAAAGCGGACCCCTTGACCACTCGGCCACTGAGAGGCACGTTCAGAATATTTTTTTTTTTTTTTTTTTTTTCGGAAGTAAATTCCGAATTCCCTTGAGCTGGGCCTCCCATTAAGGTGGAGAAATGCAGAATCGTTTGGAAAATAGTTTAGCCACGACCCGGAATTATTAACAGCTCAACAGATTTTAGGTTTTGAAATTTCAACCTTCAGCAAACTCTACCGATGTGACTGACGTAATGTCCGTACCTTTGTACCACCTGCGCGGACTTAAATGTCTGGAGATTATAGCACGGAAACTTTACTGATAAATTGCTAAGAATAATTATTGGTAATTACATTAATTCAGGATCAGATTAGGATTACGCATTAGTCAAGCCGTCAGGGTTGGTTTGACAGGTGCAGGCGCAGGCGCACGCACACTTTCAGTGTCAACCATATCCCCGGAAGTAAAGTACCTAAGCGTTATTGTGATGAAAGTTATCCTTGACTTTCATGTTACCTCTAGTAATACCTAGGTATATCTTTCTACTCCCGGGCCGGGGCGTAGGTTCCCTCCTTCTTATAGCCGCAGGTACGAATACATAAGCCATAATGCAGGAATAATAATATACTTTTTGCACTCTTTGGTATACGTTAAGCTTGCAACTTGCGCACAGGTTTGCGCTTCTTTTGAGCCCATACGCGCATCAGGGTTTCGATTCGTGAATTCAGTATCAGTTCAGTCCGAGGGGGTAACCACTCCAGAGATTCCTTGAGATTCCATAAAGATTTCCAAAGATTCCCAACGATATTCATAGAAAAATGAACCCCGAAGGGGTAATCACTCCAAAAAAATTCCAAGATTCCCTGAGATTTCATAAAGATTCCCAACGAGATTCCCAACGAGTGGTTAACCCCTCGGTTCAGTCTCCCCCCTATCCCTTGATTTATTTCCGCGAGTGCGTCATGAGATGATGGGTATTGACGAGCCCTCTAAGAATTGCTTTGCATTGTAATTTGTAATGTTCCCTAAAATTTTCTTTATAATCCTTTTTCCAGAAGAATTTTTATTGAGACACTAACTAGAGAAACCCACCCTTAGTGACATGGTTCTGCAACTTGTAAAGCTTGGTTGGAATGCGCTTCTCACCATCTGGGCTGGTTCCCTGGAACGCCATGCAGGCTGAATGGACTTCTCGTGAAGGCCCGCAAGTTGCGGAATTCTGCGTATTCATATAATGTAGTGCAAATAAATACAGTTGAAGCTAACTATAATGCTTGCGTGTTCTTAACATATTGTTAAGATCGATAGGTAACTATAAAAGCACATGCATGGATTATCTGGAGTAATCTGATCCTGTTCAGAACACTAATGATATTAGAGCAGGAAATGTATAGATAAAAACCTACATATCTGCCAACTAAAAAAATGTTTCTTTGATTCATCTGCGGAGAAAATCAGGCCTGCCTCGATGCGCTCACCTAAACTGATAAAGAAATATCCGCCTGCATTTGCATGACCTGTTTGTTGTCATCCTTCGAGATACCATGTCAAGTTTTTCAGGAAGGCGAAGGTGAGAGATATCGCACGGGACTGTAGCTAATGTGCAGATGAGCATTCTCACAGTAAAACCTGTTCATCGGTAAGATTCTTGAATCGTGGGCGATGTCGCCATTTTATCACCAGTTGTCGAGGACTCGAAGAGCAAGAAAATAAATATAGGCTAGAAGTCAGCCGAGGGGGTAACCACTTCAGAGATTCCTTGAGATTCCATAAAGATTTCCAAAGATTCCCAACGATATTCATAAAAAGATTAACCCCGAAGGGGCAACCACTCCAAAAAATTCTAAGATTCCCTGAGATTTCATAAAGATTTGCAATGATTCTCAACGAGATTCCCAACGAGTGGTTAACCCCTCGAAGTCAGCTAATTACGTACCTGCAAACTTCGTTCTAAACCTCTTAAAATTAAAATCATCATCCAGAAAATTGAATATTGAATGAGGTGGCAAAAAAATAAACACATTTTTTTACTGTTTCTTATTAAAAATTTAATTTAATTTCAATAAATTTTTTAACATGCTCGATCTTTTATACGGGAAAACTTTACACTTGCAACAAAATTGTATTGATTTTAAATGATCTGATTAGAGGACATGATTATAATGGAGTAGTCTCAAGGCCGGAAAAAGTTGAAAGAGCCATCAACCGAGAATTCATTTCCATGATACAACCTTCTCTGAAATTGAATCATGAATGGAATTGGATTATTGCCAACTGGTCCATCTTGAGGGTACGTTGGAATGCAATTCATATTGCCTGCAAGCTCTTCATCTTGGCTTCACTCTTCACACTCGCAGGTGTATTCCCTTTCTCGAACGCCAGCAAACCCACCCAACTAACACCTTCAAAATTTATTGTAAGAAGATAAGGCATGCCATGATGCAATATACGGAGAACAGTTCTTCTTACAATAAATTTTGAAGGTGTTAGTTGGGTGGGTTTGTTAGCGTTCGAGAATAAAGGAATACACCTGCAGGTAGTTTTTTCCTCACGACTGTCACTGCTCGACTTGGATAAAAGTCAAATCACAGAAGAACGCTTCCAAGAGTACAGGCGCAGGTACAGGTGATAGATGTCAATTTTATTGATACGATTTGGCGCTTGCTACAGGTAGAGGGTAGAGGGGTATCCTTACAAACGCATCCATCAAAATTGCATCATTTGAAATACGAGTTTGGTGAATACCTATCGACGCCATCTGACCTTCAATAGTTTGGTCAGGTATGTTAGCGAGAGGCTACGATATTATCTTCTTCAGTTACTTTCAGAGGAAAAATTAAAAACTGTACCTATACGCTCTATCCAGGGAACCTAGGTATTTCTAGATGTACATTCCAGATAAGTGATGATTGATGCTATACACCTATATACTTATTGCAATTTGTAGGTTATACAGAGATGGTATACATATCCGTCTCCAAGATAACATAGAAGTCCAAGAGAACAAACCAAAAGAACCAAACCATAATGAGTTCCAGTTGAAAATGTCAGCAGATAAATATGCTACAAATTCCCTTTCATTAAAGATGTTGATGGTGCCTCTCAGTGGCCGAGTGGTCAAGAGGTCCGCTTTGTGTCCTGAGAGGTCCGGGTTCGAATCCCGGCGGAACGGAAAAATTTTCCGCTTCCGACATGGATGTATTGGCTTCGGCCCACTACTAAACTGGCTTCGGCCCACTCATATTCGGCTTCGGCCACTTCATCTTCGGCTTCGGCCAAAAATATCTAATAAACCAACTCATCGCCGTATATGTTCTCTGAACGTCACGCGTATAAAAAAAAAAAAAAAAATAAATAAAAAATAAAGATGTTGATAACCTAACTCGTACCTAACAAATACCGATATATAACTGATTATATGTATTTATAAATTTTCAGCGGAGTAGCATTATGATACTTCTGGTTGGTACCAAGGGCAAGGCTACGGCTACCCCTGCACCATGGGACACCAGTCACCACGGCAGTTGACGCCATCCACTCTCGAAGCTGCCTCTCAGTCTGTGCTCGCGGCTTCACCGCTCCGGTCAGACCGCGTCAACCTTAAACGACACCGTCAATCAGGTTAGTTGCTAACTGTTCAAGTCATAATTCATTCATTCACTCATTCTTTCAAAATGAAAATTTTACTACAGGAGAGAAATTCAGTTGCCCTTACTGTTTTCCCCCTGATAGCTTTAATTTTATCTTAAATTATACAGGTGAAAGTCATGCACTGACTCAGTACATCCGTAATATTTATTATTCTTTGGATTGCTGATAATAATTGATATGGATTGTTTAACTTGGAGCGGTACCGTAGTCTCCGTATGAAGATCTAAAATTTCTTCATTTTTTTCGATCCGACCAAATGGTATTGATCATTAAGACAATAGAGAGCTGAAAAATGTTTCAATTGGTTTTTGGTTTAAATTTCTTCAGTTCGGGCTTATACTATAACATATCGTATGAAATATCCTAATCGGCCATTAGTTATTCCCAGCGGGACGCATCTCATGGACAGGTCCAGCAGAGGCCAAGGTCGGGTTTAGCACGAAATCCTGGAGATCTCTGGAGAGGCCATGAACGCAAACCTACCTGAATAATAATGCTGTTAGTGCGGGATGGGAATCCGCTTTTGAGAATTACCGAATGGGAAATTGCTTATCCAATTAGAACCTGATCAGAGAGTTGCAATGGGTGGAGGTAATATGACTACCCTAAATTTTTGAAATTTATTCGTTATATCTATACCGCTTTTGGAACATGACTCGACTGACACTTTCACATGTATAGTCCAGGCTGGGAGCCTACCGATTACTCATAATTTCTTAAAGATTTTCAGTTGACGCCGTTCCGGATTTGGGTTCCATATCCTACCATACGCTAAAAATGCCAATCCGACCCTGAGCAGATATTTCCCTGATCAAGAAGAAGTTTTGATCAGCCCTAGATTTGCAAGAAATTATGAGTAATCGGTACGCTCCTAGCCTGACTTGGACTATATGTAGGTATGCTTTCCAAAATTCGCTGTGCCTGACTTATCCACTGTTCACATCAACACATTCGCACCTACACATTAGTTTTCTATAGATTTAAGGAGGGACCACTTTCAAGGTCACTTCAGTCACGAAGAGTTATTTGGTCTATTCTATTATCTGAGCTTGAAATAGATTTCTTTGTTCTCTCGTTCCCAACGGCGTCGATAGCCGAGTGGGGAGCAACACTTAGAGGAAAACTGAGATCTGGTTCACACCGATTCGATCCCGCTATATAGGTACTATCAACGTTTTTCTGATAATCAGCGAGGTTTCTTATGCGTCATCCCATTGGAAGTATAGGTACTTATATGCTGTAGTTGCTACAGGAGAGGTACAAAGTGACGAAAGTTGCAGATAACGCATGATGAATTTGTGTTCAGGCTCCACAGGAAAGTTCTGGCACGTGATAGGCTAACGACGCCTCGGGAAAGTTTTATTGAATTATCCTCTGACGTTCGTTGGTAAATCCCGATTCCGAGGTTCTCAAGAAAACCAATAGAAATAGTGCAGTGAAAGAAATGAAAGGTTGGAAGAGTGATTAGCTCTTAAACATGATAATTGAGATGATTCATGTGGTATCCCCGTCATTATATCTGTGCGGCCTAAACCAGCTTGGACTACCTCCAAGAATTTGTAAACTATAATACGTACTCGCTCCATTATTAATTCTTGGCCTGCGAGATCCAATAAATTAATTCCAGTCCATTTTGCGTGTGGCCTTCGGCCTTTATTTCAAGGATGTCCAGTCTGTCCCTCGCAAATTGGAGAGCTTATGAATTCGCTTCATTTTATTTCATCGCTTGTTTAGTAACTGGGCATATTCATTTTATCCTACTAGTATTTACATATTTTTTCAGTCCTAAAGAGGGCAGTTTTTTCAGCGTGGAACAGTTTCGCGGAACCCAATTCCAACGTACCTTTTTTTTAGGGCTTTCGTTCGATTTATAGCACGAGGTCTATCTACCTATACTTTAAAAATTCTTTACCCCCTCCCCCAAAATAATGCTGTAAGTCTCCATCCCATTAGTCAGTACTCATACCTCGTACTGTTGAAGATTTGATGTAAATTATTCTCATTGTGGATATTCTTAGGCTATCACACCCCCGACAATGTCCTGGAGAGAAGTTTGCCTTCCGTGTTTGTGTTGTTTGTAGTTGTTCCACTGACCGCTCACCATCTGTTGCATGATGTTCCGAGGATGGCTGATGGCTGGGTCCGTGGCCTTGGCCTTGTCTGGACGAACTGTCGAAGCGCTAAGTTGTCGCCAGATCTTCTTGCGTCACTAGAGTTTGAGAAGTAGTGCTCCAAAAGTTCTTGAGAAACTGCGGATTCAATCAAAACATTAGTTATGGAGTATATGCTGCTCTTGGATGTAGATGCTTGGAAGTTCGCTGGTTGAAGTTCCTAAATAATACATGACAAGTAGATGGCTACCTCTATAAACACTTTACTGAAGTGGCCTTCTACATGGAGTAGTGGACAGCACATGCAGCGGGGTTCTCACGACAGAGATCCCATGGTCTCCAACCAATTTTCTTTGGAGCATGGATGTCTTTGTACTATTCCAGCCTATAACCCCTCTAGAAATAGTAAATGCTTCCAGTACCTACTAAACAGCCCTTACACCGGTCACTAGGATTTAAAAAATACATGTTCTGTTGAGCTTTTGTTTCTTAGGGTGACAGTTCTTGCTAGGACCCCAAATTTCACGAAGAACACAACTTGTAATAGTTATACCCGAGGGATTGACCACTCCATAGATTGCTTGAGATCGCATGAAGATTTCCAAAGATTTTCTGAGATTCTCAACGAGATTTGTGTAAAGATGTACCCCAAAGGGTTAATTACTCCAGAAATTTCCAAGATTCCCTGATATTTCATAAAGATTTCCAATAATTGCCTGAGATTCCCAACGAGATTCCTGGAGTGGTTAACCCCTCGGTTATATCTATTTAGATTCATTATCTAAGGGTTCTTTCAATTGTTTCGATAAGTTCCATTGCTATGAATTACTTAATAATTGTTTTAGAGAGAAGGACAAAGTTATCTGATTTTTTTCCCGCATGACCGGAGCTTCCAGAGGATGAAGGAAGTCCTTCCAGCACTTGACATTGGACTTAATATTTGTGGCCTTCGTCAGCTCGGCCTCTCTACAATTGCCGCCTCGCTTGTTATTGTTTGCTGTGTTTAATTACTCCGAGTGCTTTGATTGGCTATAAGGATAGGAACCTCTCTTCTCTTCTTGTTCATCTGATCTCTATAAAGCCATGTACGGTCGGTTGAGGAGTTACGGAGTATGTCTGGAGTCTCGGTGCGTGGGGCGGATGGCGGATGAGAAGAAATATTCCGAGGGGGTAACCACTCCAGAGATTCCTTGAGATTCCCTGAGATTCCATAAAGATTTCCAAAGATTCCCAACGATATTCATTGAAAGATGAACCCCGAAGGGGTAACCACTCCAAAAAAAATTCCAAGATTCCCTGAGATTTCATAAAGATATGATTCCCAACGAGATTCCCAACGAGTGGTTAACCCCTCGAAATATTCTATATTATATTATATTCTATTTTATAGTATAACTTACGAAAGTTGTTCACCAGAAACCGATGTAAGGTCACAACTGCACATAAGCAGGTAATACGCACTTACAACAACCGTGGGATGGGAAGTGCTGTAGTTTAATGTCATAGTAGGTGCAAGTCTAGTTGCATTAGGCACCTAGCCGTAAATAAGTTGCGTGTTATACAGTTAGATAATTTACAATAGTGTGTAGATAGTGGGCGGTTGACTGGGTAGGTCAAGGATGAGACGACCTCACTTGCTTCCTACTCAACCTGCCACTGGGCCTGAGGATCTGTAATGCATAGAAGTATGACCACAAATACGAAAGAGTCGCCTTCCGTTGCGCAGTGGTTGGTCCTCCGTCTTCATAGCACAGTTCCCGGGTTCGAATCCTGATAGTGGTTAATTTTTTGTCCTACGTCGTACCTGCTGTTCTGCATGTCGAACTGCCCCCTCATTGCCCCATTAAAAATGGACCTCCCTCAGGCCCCAACCCACAGGCCACGAGATCCGAACCTTTCGTCCAGATATTTCCGAACTGCGGATGCATATCAGCATATCAGCTTTTCCTTTTCGTGATGAGTTTCCGGCTCTTCACCGATGAGGAGATTGCAAATTTACTCGATCGACTATCTGTAGATAATTAACTTCAACAATTCATTGAATCGATGCTGAAGTTTCTTCACGGTCCAATCGGAACTCGGTACCATGTAATCGCGACCAATCATCGGTCAGACATCAAGTTCAAGGTTATATAATAACGGGTATAATGTACATAGTAACTGAGGTTCGGAGGCTTTTTGCACTAGAATTATGGTCTTCAGGAGATATATATGATTTTGCTTTTTTATCTGCTATTTTTATTTTTTATATTTTGGACTAGCGGCAACGCCTCAGTTTTTCACTATCTCCCTTGGACTCCGTGCATGCAGTAAAGCGGCTAAAACCTTCGCACAATTTTTTGAAAACTGCATTCTTACATGCAGGTTTATCTTTCATTCCAATGGAAAAATGAGCCACTGTAAACATCAAAGAAAGGCGAGGGGTTAACCACTCGTTGGGAAGCTCGTTGGGAATCATTGAAAATCATTATGAAATCTCAGGGAATCTTGGAATTTTTTGGAGTGGTTACCCCTTTGGGGTTCATCCTTCTATGAATATCGTTGGGAATATTTGGAAATCTCTGTGGAATCTCAGTGGAATCTCAAGGAATCTCTGGAGTGGTTACCTCCTGAAATAGAGGTCAGGTATACGTACAGTGGGTCGGGATGTGTACAGTATGTCCCATCATCGCCGATTTTCAAAAAAAAAAATATTCTTTTTCCCTTTTTTCCTCATTCGTGTTTGATTTGATATAACAAAGCGTGAAGGGTATCAGGAGATTAGTTATCACCTGCTGAAAGCTAGAATTTATATGGCATGAAAATCATCAGCTATAAGCTTTCTAAAGGTATGCGGACACAGTGTGGTATGCGGTAGGTATAGCGCCCATTGCACCTTCCTACCTCAGGGACCCATTAACCTTGGTATTAGCGCACGATATGCATCTTTCAGGTCCGTAGTTTGACAGTTTCGATGAAAGGCGTACGTTGTATCGCTGGACCTATCTGAGTAGGTATAGGTATGTATGAGACAGCAAGTGCCGGCATGTACTTAAGGTCAGGTTCAAACCATTCAGTGCGGTTCACATCAAGGCCGTTACCAACGCTTAAACATTCCTGGTATGGCCAAAACAAAAAAAGTTTTTTAGTCCCTTTTAGAGGTAGGACCTCATATAGGAAGTACCTGTGTACCTATTTCAAGGTAGGGACACAGATATGAAGTAAATCTATAAATAATACCCTGGTATTTTTTTAGAGTCACCATGACTAAGAATAAATTCGTACCTATTGGAAGGCAGCATATTTATTGTCTCTTGATAGTCAGAAGGTGCATGGAAAAAGTTCGGAGCATTGGTAGGTAGGTATCTATACCTATTCTATCGAAGGCAATTTTCTATAACGTCCATAGGAGAGACAGCATTGACAGCTATTGACAGCTATTGTAAAAGGTTGTTCCGAACACGCTGAAAAAAAAGAAATCATTTGACGATTACAAATTTGTAAAAATGCACTATGCAAGTCTTTCTTCTTACTTTCTATCCTATAGCTGGCATAGCGACAGGACAAGATTTGCTCATGCCCCAGAAAGGGTGGGTTAAAAACGTCTCAAGGCAATTGAGAATACCTAAAATGCCATCTATAGTGAAGAAGGTATGCCAAGGCAAAGCAACACGCGGGAACTGGTATCACTGAATAAGAGTACCTACCTAAAATAACAGGTATGACAGCAGGGACGCCGAAACACGGAAGCTTCTTCATCCTCCAACAAGTACACATACTAAATAGGGCGTTGCTATAGAATACGGATTACCTCTTCCTCAGGTGGAGGCACTCATTATTTTTTACGACTGAATACTATTTTTTTGCGTATTAAGGTCAACACATGCGTACTATGAAAAGAAGAGGACAATATTTCGGCTACCGGGCTACTCTGACTTGAAGGTCTGAACTCCTCTTCGTCCTCATTTTATATCTTTTTGTTGTAATAAAGCACAATCAACTTGTAACCCAGATTCTGGGAAAATTGGTGTGCTTCAACTTGATTGGAACAGTGTTGGAGGGAATGAACCCTCCGGATATTCGTCAGTCAAACAAAATTTGAAAGCTCCATCACTTGCCACCGTTTCCGTCAACTCTCTCAACCCATCCCATTTTTTTTTTCTTCAGTAATGTTATTTAGATGAGCCTTTTGGTCAGCTGTCCCTCTCGTCTATTGCTCTGGTAGTGTTACTAAAGCAAGTCATGGTAAGAACGCAATACGTACAATGGTTCCATGCACCATATATGGACTGAGGAAGTACTTAGGTACTATTTTTAGGCTCATACACTGTCACTGTTATCTCATGAAGGTCTTTTCGAGGGCACAAAGTCTTAGCAGATAAGTCGTCCGCCTTGTAAGCCGTACAGAGACCAAGTTCGAAAGTTGGTCGCTGTAAAAAACAATATCCCCGATTAGCATTGTATTGGCATGTGTCCATGCACTTACCTACCTACTAAAAGAAGGTGCAAAAATGAATGTTCGGCATATTGGCATATTGGCTGGTCCATTACTTTTGTCTTTGGTACCTAACTGGTTAAAATCAGCTCCGATTCTTTTATTTCTTTGTTGGTCTGAAGGGACACCGGCTTTAGACCCAATTAACACAAAATGTTAATCTCCAAGAGGTTCTGACCTTAGAGGAAACCAGGTTTAGTAAAATGCTCTTCCGCGTTGACACCTACGGGGGAAGGGCTAGGAATTCTAGTTGAGTGTACAACTCCATATTTACATTAGTAGGTAGGACAGCCTAATTTTGGGATTTCCGGGACTGGACGCTACCTACTTATTGGAGCCCTGCGCCCCCAAGGTCGACGCATGAGGCTGCTTGTGGTTTTGAATAGTCTTTCTCAGTGTAGACGGTTTTTTGTGCATCTATTTAGCTCTTACTACACAGGTACAGGTAATCTATTACCATGCCTATTCCGGACAAGAACCTGATTTAAGGACCATGTTACAAGTCCTGTTGTAGTTTCTTGCTTTTTGTTGCACCCACGCGAGCTTTCTGTACCTTGTGCCCTATGTCCCACAATACTATAGTCTCTGAATGCTTGCATGGGGCTGTCTGAATGGGGAGTGAGCTTAAAGTACTTGAGAGGTTCGAAGAGTTCGAAGTCATGAAATCTTTAATATGAAAACTTAGCCTGTAAGTAAGTACAATAACTTCCTCAAAATCTTGAAGGTGACCACGCTTTTTTTTGGTTTGTGATGTAAATTGTCTTAAATAAGCTTACCGGCAAAAATTTAAATAGAAACGATATAACCTCCAAAGTGCATATATCTAATAACGCCTTCATTAAATAATAACTACCATCAACACCCGCGTGATACATAGCTGATCTGATAACAGAACTGCTTCTAATAGCCATGTCGGTGCATTAGGTAGAAACAATGGAAATCATCATCAGCGATCGCTCGATAGATGGGTTGTACCCAAGGTCTGTAAAGTGTAAAGGTTGTATCCTCTGAATAGTTATGCGGCGGTCGGCGGTCCTACGATTACGTCAGTTAAACGTAGCCAATTTCTTTACAAGGCATATACGCCTCCAGTCAGAATTATTTTTCAGATAAAATAAATTGCTTTGTTAATATTGTACCGTCTGCATAAACTGGAAAATAATGCCGTTTTCTGCTTGGCACATTCAAACGATTTAAATATTCTTCGCCTACACCGGATGACCATAAAATCGCAGATCAAGACCAAGAGCAAGGTCAACTGTGGATGAGACTAATAGCAGTCTCAACTCTCAGGCCCCATTGTCGACCCTTGGAGGAGGAAGCACGGATCAGTAATCATTGGAAAAGCCGTTCATACCTATACGAGTCCATTGTATACCTCTTGCCGGAGGTCCTGGTTCGGATACACCCATCTAGGGTTTCCCTCCCCGACATACAAGCTCGCACTGAAATTTTGTTTCATTACCAAATCAAAGAAATTCTGTTCAATTCTTAAGTTTCGAAAAAAAATTTGTACGCTATACCTGACGGTGCATTTTTTGCCACCCATAAGATTAACATTGCGAGCGGCGATTCATTTTCAAGGTTTACCCTTGGTTGGAAAGACACAAAATTTTGCCTGTACCTAGCCCCAACAATGTTCTAGGGAGTGTTCGAAGCAGATTTCCCATTTTTTTACTGGTTTTCGAGATACAGCACTTTTATTGAGGTATGCGATGCTAATATTTGCAAAACAGTTGCAATAAAAGAAACCAGTGAGAAATTGGGAAATCTGCTTCGAACACTCCCTAGAACATTGTTAGGGCTAGGTACAGGAAAAATTTTGTGTCTTTCCAACCAAGGGTAAACCTTGAAAATGAATCGCCGCTCGCAATGTTAATCTTATGGGCCGCAAAAAATGCACCGTCAGGTATAGCGGATCCTTAAGAAACATCTGAGGAAAGGCTGTATTTTCTCCGTTTGAGATTACTAGTATTTTTTTATGTTGTTTTGTATTTCTCCAAGCATCTCAGCATATTTCCAAGAAAGGAGCTAAAATAAGTACCTACTTAGAGGTACACCTACCTGTGTGACTGCTGAGAGAGCCACAAAATATATTTCATTGCACACCAGTATTTTGTCTTCCTTCTTCCTCGTTCTGGGGTGCAGCTAGCGACTGGCAGCTGGTTTTCCAAGACTTGTGTGCAAAATAGCTAGAGAGGCTTAGGGGAGGGGGAGGAGGGAGGAGTGCGGTTCGCTGCTCCCTGCTCTATATACTCCCCTCGATTCTATTCAGTCTCAACGATGGAAGCTGATAATTATTCAACTCAGTCACTCATGCATTTCCGCGATTTATTTCCATTTTGTATGCATTGAATCGGGTTAGAAGCAAAAAAGAATAAAAGCACCCCTACCTCGTAACCCCCATCCTAATACACTATTTTGTATTTTAATTTGTAATTAATTCCCGTTTTTCACATATTCATTTTCGATTCGTGAGACTCGTGAATGGAGTAAGCTAAGTTGTTCTTTTATGTACCTACGTACCTAGGTGAGTAGGTGCGTAAGAGGATTGAGAGTAAAACTGAGTTCTTCCGAACATTCCGCATTGACCATGGACTCGGCGGGCACCCATAGTTACATAGCTATGCATTCTCACTCATTATTATGTGTTGATAGGTACTTGTGCTGTAAGTGGCGACAAGATGCCTAACCGCACGTTGTTCTCAGGCCAATTATACATATACACCCAGCATTAACAATTCTATGTTTGTATGTTGATATCCAGTGAGGGAGTTATTAATTACCTACTCCTCTGCGGATCGCATTCATTTAATAATTACTGTGCCAGAGCTTCTTTGTACCTGTCTAGGGTACCTATACCTATGCCTATCTTACTCATGCCTTGGTCACTGGTCACAAAAAAATATAAATTGAGTATACACACACTCTATACTATAGGTACTCTACTACGTGTCGGTGACCGCTTACCGCTTACTTCTGACATTAATTGGCAGGTGTATTATAATTCCTGAAGCCTGCACCTGTATCTAGGTAATGTGTATACCTGTATGTGAGGGCTCGTGCATGAGGCCTCACCACCTACTCTCTTGTTAGGTACATTGGACACCTCAAACTTTTCCGAGTGAAATTTCCCATAATAAACCATGTAGATAAAAATGCCCATAAAAAAGTACCTAACATTTTTTATTTATTTTTCAGGATGATGTTAAGGATAACAGAAAAGCTGAAGGGGCTGTACCCCACGTACGTCCTCATCATGGTGTCCCTCGGGTACATCGTCGGGGAGTTGGGGCACTACCTTATCGGGGTGACGAGTCGCGACACCGCTAGAGACCTGCACTACGGCGACATCGCCTGCCAACTCAACAGCTCTGAATACAGCGTAGCAGAACTACCACAGACATGCGACACAGCCAACAATTCTGACACGTAAGAATTATGGGAAGGAAGAGGATAATTATTTATTTCTAGTGTCGTCTTCATGAATAGAAGTCACTTATGATATTTTCGAGAAACTGAAGTACCTACCTATCATTAATATTTTATATTTCTGAATGTACTCATATGTTTTAAGGTTTATGCATACAATGTAATGACGATGACTGACTTTATATGACTACGACTTAATTCGCGAAGTAAGTACACAGTAGTTGAAACCATCATAAATGTTTTTCTTATTCTTCAGATGCCTGAGCCTGAGCCTGAACGGGACGCAGTACTGCGAATGGGACTACAACGGGCTGGGCCTGGACTACCAGATCCTGGCAGGTCCAAGCTTCATCGCCGTATTCACCGTGGTGGGAGTTGTCTTCGGAATCGTTGCTGACAAATTCAACCGCGTCCGGATGTTGGTTGTTTGTTCCATCATCTTCAGCATAGCCATCATCCTAATGGGAGCCGTCAAGGAATTCTGGCACCTTGTTGTCTTGAGAATGATTCTCGCTGCTGGGTTCGTAAATGAATTTTGACCATATATTCGGAAATAGATAGGAAGTCTTGAATAGGTATAATCATCGTCCCATGTTATGAAAAAATCGTTGGGCCTACCCAGCCTTGATGGTAGAAGAAAAACCTCGGTTGTGGGCGAGACCAGACCAGATCACCCCCTTGTGTATAGAGGTCATTAGACCCTTCTTATGGCTGTACTGCCACGGAGTTTTTTTAAATGGATTGTTTTGGTTTTCAGAGAGGCGAGTGTGAACCCAATTGCTACTGGAATCTTGTCTGACATCTTTCCTGAAGAGAAGCGTGCTCTGGTTATGTCCGTGTTTAACTGGGGCATCTACGGAGGCTACGGTATCGCCTTCCCTGTCGGTCGCTACGTTCCCCTTGCCAATGCCTGGGACCTGGTAAGAGCGAAAAGAAATTTAAGCAAATCATATAGGTAGGTACAGACAGGAGATAGTAGTCACTATACCATGAACCTTGTATGACATAGACACTGAAATTTGTTTGCTTACCTATTGTCGTAGGGCTGGAGGGTGTGTTACTACGGGGCTGGTATCGTGGGAATAATAATCGCCATCATCACTGGCCTAACGATCAAAGAGCCCGAACGGAAGGTGATTGGAGAGGAAGAGACCGCTGGAGGTGGTGATTCCAAGAAACGTGACTGGATGGTGCTCTGCCAACCTCGAGTTATTCTACTCTGTGCTGCGGCTGCCATCAGGCACACCGGTCAATATTTTTTATGAATTTACACTTGAACCTACCTATATAAGTAGGGATGGATCTGCGTGAGGACATGAGGGGCACCCCGGACTCCGCGCTTATAAGGACCCTGCCTTTAGAACAAAAAAATAATGTGAAAATACCGAAGTGGAGATTCAGTCATAATATTCATAAAATTCTTACCATACTAATAAAATATTTCTGTTCTGTCAGTTCGTTTCTGGCGGAATTGCCCCACTAAACCAGATATTTTCCTATAGGACTTAGGTGCGTGCCACTGTTAGACCCCCATATTTTGACTATACTCACAAACGAAAGGCGCTCCGGTCCATTGAATTAATTAGTTGATGCATTACTTTTACAGGGGGAATGTGCTTCGCGTACAACTGTGACCTGTACTACCGGGAGTACTTCCCTGACTACGATCTAGGCTGGTGGTTATTCGCCGTCACTATCGTCATCGGGAGCATAGGCGTCGTTGCTGGGGGGATCATTTCAGACATTTACGTTGCCAAGATGGGAATCCGCTCCCGTGTAGCCGTACTATCCATCAGTCAGCTCATCGCTACTCCTTTCGCTTTTGGGTCCGTTTACTTTGGACCTGTAGGAGCCATGGTTACTCTTGGAATTTCATACTTCTTCGGTAAGGAACTATAAATGCTAAGCTATGCTACAGGCGTATAAAATTTTCAGGCAGGTGCAGAATGAATTGCGTGGTACCAAGGGAAGACAGAGATTGCAGATAGGTATAACTTGTGGGTCTGCATTAAACATTTTTTCGAAACTCACAATTATTTCGTCACTGCACGCATTAAAATCCGTATAAACCAAGATAGAATATTTTTTACGCTAATAAATACCTATCTACAATATACAATTTAAATAACTGACTGTCTTGCGCTTTCAGCTGAGATGTGGTTCGGGATCGTTTTCGCGGTGGTAGTGGAAGTGGTGCCGATGTCCATGAGGTCAACAACAGTCGGCATCTTCCTCTTTGTCATGAACAACGTGGGAGGAAACTTGCCTATTGCTGTGGAGCCTGTGCGATTGGCTCTTGGCTTCAGGGAAGCTCTCTATATCTTCTATGCTGGCTTCTACCTAATCAGTAAGTTCATTGTTCATTTCAGTCGAAGAAGTATTTATTTTATTCCCCTGTTCCAATTAAGTTGAGAACCAGAATGGCTCATCCGGTGGTCGACTGTGCACAAGTGCACAAGATTCTCTGACCAAATCCGACTCGAGACGTTTTTGCCAGGTATTTCTACGTGAGTATCTTGCTGCAATATACGGAAGTCGGGCCAAATCTTTCTAAACCAGTAACACACTGCTCGGCTAAAATAAACTCACCTCATGATTGTATCATATATCCTACAACTACCTAATTTCCTACATGTCAAACCTTTTCCTGACAAAACTTGTTTATTCCAGGCTCAGTGATGTTCTTCTGCACAATATTTGTCATGGAGCCAAAGCCAACTGCACCGAAGAAAGCGCCGATTGATTTTGGACACGAGAACGGAGGTTTGCAAGTGGATACGCTCGACTCCATTGCGAACAGCGCGACCCTCACACTAAGAACACCCAATGGGAAGTCTGATATGAGTCGCCTATAGGGTCCTTGGCTGTTAGGAGAACCCACCTCTAGTCCGAAGACTTTTGCGAGGAATTGCATAAATAGTCTTGTTGATTTACGAAGTAAGAATTCGATGAATACCTGAGCCTAGCTAGATGATCACTACAATTCCTACATCGCTTCAGATGATATAGGTACCAAATGAACTGTTGCAATGTACTGGAGGATCTCTATTTATTGCAGTACCTACCATAAGGCAGGTACCTACTTGTCGTCATTGTAGATATTTTTTAATGTTGGGATAAAGGTAGGTACTTGCCTACCAACCAGAAGTGATTGTAACTATTCAGTAAGTAGGCAGCAATGATACTTAATATGTGAGACTTAGAATTTGTACTACATCTCCGACCACTGTCACCTTCGTCGACGCCTTCAAATTATTAATTATAATAATTATTCTCAATAGCGGCTGTATTTACTTTTTCCTACCTTCTGACTGATTTGTAACGTTAAAACAAAAAATAGGTAGGTACCCACAAAGAAGTGGTTGATACGAAGGTCTTACCTAATGTGATAAGTACGGTTAGATATGGTAGGTAAAAAATAATAGGTTTGTGTGATTTGCTACTCCGATGTTAGGTGCAAAGTTATGATTTGATACCTGAAATGTCAGCGCCCTAGGGGTAATACAAGCGGACTTTTATTATGAGAAGATTGAGTTCAAAAATGGTTTTTACATGTCACTGATGTAAAAGGCTAAGCCAACTCCGTCCTTGAAGCATTCCCTCCGTCATCCTTAAAATTCTGTAGAGTTTTGTAACTTCACGAACTTTTTCCCGCGTTTTTTATCCGTGGCAGCAGAAAAAATAATCAAGATAGAGGCAGCCATATTGCCTTGTTTGATGACAGACGCCGCCTAGAAATTAAGTTTCTTTAAACTTATTGTTTTATTTGACATTTTAAAGATGTTTTATTGACTTTTATTGCTGAATAGCTAATCGGGTGAGTCATTTTACATGTTGGCCTCTATATAATTGTTTTTCCGCTTTGTAAATCACGAAAACTTGGACTTTTTTCGGTTCATATTTGGTACTTACCTACATTACTCATAGCCTGGACCTAAGGTACCTAGAGGAGAGCATGTTCTCACGACAGAGTTATCTGTTTCAGTAACTAACTAACTACCAGTTTTGATTGTAGAATGGCAACCGATAAGGTGACACTAGCGGACGCATTATCCAATGTAGACGTCCTGGATGAATTGACGCTACCGGATGAGCAGCCATGCATTGAAGCCCAGCCCTGTTCGATAATTTATCAGGCTAACTTTGATACAAACTTCGAAGACCGCAATGGGTTCGTCACCGGAATCGCCAAATACATCGAAGAAGCAACGGTCCATGCTAGTCTTGTAAGTATAGATGAGAAGCAATGTTAAATACCTACTAGTCTTGCAGTTGGGTATGAGATGAGTGCATGAAAATGTTTCAGAACGAGCTACTGGATGAAGGTTTGGAGCACGCGGTCATGCTGTACACATGGCGATGTTGTTCCCGCGCTATTCCACAACCAAAATCGAATGAGCAGCCCAACCGTGTCGAAATATACGAGAAGACGGTGGAGGTTCTGGCTCCGGAAGTCAACAAACTACTAATTTTTATGTATTTCCAGGTCAGTAGACTCTTACTTCCTTCTGAGGACTTAGGTACTATTAATACTCTTTATTACCTGAGTAAATAATATAGGCATATGATGATAGCAAACAGAAACTTACGACAAAGGACACATGTTGCCGCGGATGTTTGTTTTGTGGTGCCGGACTCGTGCGGCTCATAGTCAGTCTCTGCAGTTGTACAGCTGTTTGAGGCCCTTCAAAACCTCTTCTGCTGTCACTCTCTAAACATACTGCTCTTTTCAGCGCAAAGCTATTGAGCGTTTTTCTGCGGAAGTAAAGCGTTTGTGTCACCAGGAGAAAAGAAAAGACTTCGTGTCTGAAGCGTACCTCCTCACTCTGGGCAAGTTTATCAATATGTTTGCCGTCCTTGATGAGCTGAAGAACATGAAGTCTAGTGTCAAAAACGACTACTCCACCTACAGAAGGTATGACAATAATTTTGCTCACCCTTTGGCGAAAATTCCTTGTCTAATAATTAAAATATTGCTGTGTACGGTAATTTTATTCATTCTAATTTTGATTTCCCTTTTTAGAGCCGCCCAGTTCCTGAAGGTCATGGCGGATTCACAAACTCTGCAAGAGTCTCAGAATCTTTCCATGTTCCTCGCGACGCAGAACAAAATCCGAGACACTGTGAAAGAAAACTTGGAAAAAATTCCCGGTTACGAAGACTTGCTGACTGATGTCGTGAATTTGTGCGTGCACATGCTGGAGAACAAACTGTATTTGGCCCCCAGTGAAAAACATATGCTTGTCAAAGTCATGGGCTTCTCTCTCTTTCTTATGGACACACACCTGTGCAACATTAACAAACTTGACGCCAAAAAGAAACTCAAACTTGAGAAGATTGACAGAATTTTTAAGGTTGGTATTTTTTTGATCGAATTTTGATTTTCTTCTAAAAATCGAAAGATCGTCTTATTCCGTCATTAGTTTTAACAATAAAGGTACATTTTATATTTTCGGGAAACGACAAAAAGAAATTCAATTGTTTTCTAGGAAATATGTCAAAAGAAATGGAAATGTAGAGAAATTGTTCTGATTAGTATAACTTCAGTGACATATTATCTTTTCTAGAACCTCGAAGTCGTGCCTCTGTTTGGGGATATGCAGATTGCGCCTTTCAACTACGTGAAGAGGTCAAAACACTTTGACCCCAGCAAGTGGCCTCTGTCTAGTTCCCTCGCCATCAGCCCGCAAGCTGACCTCATGGTTCATCTCCCGCAGATACGTGAAGATCATGTCAAATACATCAGCGAACTCGCCCGCTACAGTAACGAGGTATAGTCGACGGCCGAAAAGGTGACCAAAATGGCAGATGGCAGCGGAGGAGTGGGTACCCCCTCTACGTGGCACCAGTACCTATGAGGCTGAGCTGCGACCCACACTAGGCTAAGCGAAGCATCGACTATAAATAGATTTTGCATGTATATCGTGTGACATAGCCAATAGTGTGGGTCGCAGCTCAGCCTCATAGGTACTGGTGTCACGTAGAGGGGGTACCCACCCCTCCGCCGCCATCTGCCATTTTGGTCTCCTTTTCGGCCGTCGACTATACGAAAGTGGCTAAAAAATAATACAGTTCAGAAATTGGTTTTAAACACTATACATAGGTATCTTTCTTGGCTTGCCTCCTTGGCTTGCCAGCCTGAAATGCCTGGCCGTACTATACCAGACTGGGGGCGTCCCTACAGCCTACAGCCCTCATAAATCGATCTTCATATTTTTTTCGTGTGTATAATAGGAAACAACTACGTACAAGAGCGCGAGGAGTGATGCTGAAAACAGAGAGACGTCAGAGCTGGCGCTGCGAGGTCTGCAGCTGCTGTCTGAATGGAGCAGCGTGGTGACGGAGCTTTACTCGTGGAAGCTCCTGCACCCGACCGACCACCACCAGAACAAGGACTGTCCTCAAGAGGCTGAAGAGTATGAAAGGGTGAGCGCTTCGCTCTCAGTTGATTGACTATGAATATTAGATTTTTTCTAATCCTAAATTTTTTCAAATAACAACTCGCGGTTTTCAGGCTACCCGTTACAACTACACAGAAGAAGAAAAATTTGCTCTAATCGAGGTGATAGCTATGATCAAGGGACTACAGGTTCTGATGTCCCGTATGGAAACTGTCTTCACGGATGCCATCCGACGCAATATCTATGCACAGCTGCAGGACTTCGTCCAGAAAGACCTCCGTGAGCCACTGAGGAAGGCCATCAAGAACAAGAAAGACCTCATTCGCAGGTTTGTTTCTGTAGCGACTACATCCTTCTTAATTCGAGATTTTCGAGCATAACATCGTCCCTCATCCCCATCCATTAATTATTTATAATAATGTGTCTGCAGCATTCTGGTGTCAGTGCGGGAAACATGTGCTGACTGGCAGAGAGGTCTGGCGCCAGAGGATGATCCTGCAATGAAAGGGAAGAAGGATCAAGAGAGCGGGTTCAAGCTGAAAGTCCCTCGACGTAACGTTGGTAAGTATAGGTGGAAACCTATATTAGAAGCCTATATTTTTGTATCCAGTACAACGAAAATGTACTGGAAAATAAAAATAGACTATTCTGAGAAAATTTGAAATTTACTGGTTCTTGATTGTACGCTATGTTTGTTCCTTCAGGGCCTTCCTCCACCCAGCTGTATATGGTGCGTACAATGTTGGAATCGCTGATAGCTGACAAGTCGGGAGGGAAGCGAACCTTGCGCAAAGACATCGATGGACAGTACCTCATGCAGATTGATCAGTTCCACAAGACCTCGTTTTACTGGTCCTATATACTCAAATTCAGTGGTCAGTCTACTATTTTTTGGATTTCATTATTTTTTTGGGTCAGTCCTGTCCATTTTTAAGTCAGAGCAGTGCAACTGCTTTACTTGTTTTTACATAAAACTTCTAAAGAATCTGGTGAATGCACGTGGGATATTGTTTGACGTGACCAACACCCCGGCCGAATTTTCTTGATGTGCTCCCTTTCATCAGCTGTATGGTGGACTGGAATCAAATTACTTTGGAAGTGTTCTAGGGCAAGGGAATAGAGATTGGATGGTCGTGGATAGAATTGCAATATAAAAAATATTTTAATGTTTCAGAGAGTCTTCAACAGTGTTGCGACCTTTCGCAGCTGTGGTACCGAGAATTCTACTTAGAGATGACCATGGGCCGTAGGATTCAGGTACCTGCCCTAATTATTTAAAAATGTAAACGTTAAAATGTGCAGGAAAATAATGTTGAGAAGGAGATGTGCCTCTAGCAGTCAAATTTTATATCTTCATTCTCAGATCTCTTTGCTTTTATTTGTTACATGCATTTGCTTCATTTTCCTTTTGTACCTATCCTTATAATCTACCGTGAAAAATTTATTCAGTTTTAGCTGTTCTATATCTAAGTTTTTATTCCTTACAATTAATTTCCCTAAAATCCTGCATTTTTCTGCTTTGCAGCATTTTTCTCTGAAGCTATTATGTGTGAAAAAATGACCTAAATAGTAGCTTTCTGAGATTCAGTTATGTTGCTGAAAATTCAAATTTGGGAACTGTTCTTTAGTTCAGACAAAAAACAACCTGCCGGCTTTTCTTACTTTTCTATGAGCAGTAGTTGACTTGATTTACTGTGCAATATGGTGAATTTGTGAAAAGATAAACTGCTTGCACGGACGGAGAACGTTGACGTTTGTATGTGCTTTTGCTAACGCTTGCCTATGTTCTTGTGTCCTATGCTGCGTTGCTGCAGAAGTGCACGGTGCGTCATCAGCATAACGAGGAGTGCAGTGACCTCATCACCATGGAGAAACGAATTCAGGTGAGAACTGTATACCTGCCATAGGGAGGCAATGCCATCAAAACCCGCCGCGGCGGCGTGGCTGGATAGACGGAGTACTTAAGATATGCTTGCTTATTAAATTGAGGTCCGTTATCGAGAACCTTTTTTTTTGTAGTTATATTCGGCCCTAATTTTTAAACGTGTATTTTAGATTTACTTCACTTTTTAATGCTCTTCTGGACCTCAGAAGAACAGTTGCATATCATCTTGCTTGCCTACATAAAATGTATACATACATTTTACAACTCATCTCTTCTGTTCAGCTGCTACTTTCTAAGCCGTCTCGAAAACGCTATGAACTTTGGCCCATAGTTATTGTATAACTTATAACCAAAGTGCGTGGTTTAGGATTGCCTGCAGGATAGGCGGAAGATGGCTCAAATCTTGTTTGAGGGTTTTGTCTTTAACTTGTAAACACTTCACCACAGTCAAGCCTCACACCATTGCCATTTTGTAGGTAGGTAATAAAGTATTATTTCCTCTTCTTGGTGAGGAAAGAAAAAACTGTTGACCATGACGGTCAAAATGTATTTCGATTTTCTACTCATTTGTCTACTAGTTAATAATTCAATGTTTTACAGTTTCCTATTGAGATGTCAATGCCATGGATCTTGACGGACCACATCTTGAGGACGAAAGAGCCCTCAATGATGGAGTAAGTTCTGCTTTCTAAGCTAAAATATATTTTATGGTGTTGAAAAAAATCTGTCTGATCGTCTCCTAGGAGTAATGTCATTGAAAACCTTTTTACCACTGTCATTTGTAACCGTAACAATAAATTTTAAAATTTCAGGTACGTGCTCTATCCCCTTGACTTGTACAATGACAGTGCACTGTGGGCTCTTACAATTTTCCGCAAGCAGTTCCTGTACGACGAGGTGGAAGCGGAGGTCAACTTGTGCTTCGATCAGTTTGTTTACAAACTTTCAGAGCAGATTTTCTCCCATTACAAGCAGTTGGCTGCCAGGTAAAATTATATTCATTCTTATTGTAACGTTTTGACATCACACCATAGTTGTGGAGATTAGAAAAGCTGGTTTTTAATTTGAACCCAAATTCGTTTTTTCGCTAGCTGGTGAGGCGAAAAAGGTATTTTTTGGGTATCTATTTATGTGGAGTAGATGAAGTCGTGGCCAAGGTAACCGCCACTTAAACTAATCATCGTTTCAACTCCTGATTTAGTACCTTATTTTTCGGCAGCATTTTGCTGGACAAGCGGTTCAGGGCCGAGTGTGTGGCCATGGGGACCTACCTTCTGCCGTACCCAAGGGCCAACCGGTACGAGACGCTCCTCAAGCAGCGCCATGTTCAGCTTCTGGGCCGCTCCATCGACCTCAACAAACTCATCACACAGCGCATCAACGCCGACATGCAGAAGTCCCTTGATTTGGCCATCAGCAAATTTGAAGCTGGTGACATCACCGGCGTTGTGGTACGTTACACTTTTCACTGAGTTAGATGGTGGGATCCTACCTAAGGATGGAAAATTTCGAGGAAATGGTCTTCCGTATACCTATATGATAATGCTACTTAATTTTGTCGTGGCAGGAGCTAGACGGGATTCTGCAGGTAAACAAGCTGTGCCACAAGCTGCTATCGAAGCTGCTCGCTCTGGACGACTATGATGCGATGCTGAGGGAGGCCAATCATAACGTGTTGGCGCCGTACGGCCGCATCACTCTCCACGTCTTCTGGGAACTTAACTACGACTTCTTGCCAAATTACTGCTACAATGCTGCCACCAATAGGTACATTTCAACAGTCAGTCAGGTTTTTTGGATTCATTCGAAAGCCTGCCCTTTTGGTAGTTACTTCTGATATACCTTAGCCTTTTCTGGATCAGAAAAAGTCAAACATGGTCCGTTTGTTTAAGGTTTGTAAAAGGACGGGGCATCCTGTTCGCACAGCCAGTACACAGGGACAAGCCGCCCCTAATGGGGCACCAGTACCTTTGGGGATCGAAACAACTCAACTTGGCGTACTCTACCATCTACGGACAATACACAGGTACGCTGTACGGACTATAGGAGGTACCAAACATCTAAAAGTACTTAAGTTTCCGGTTGCTTCTTCACGACGTGATTCCGTGGTTGACAACAAAACGAGACTGCAAGGTTATCGAGCAACTTTTGCAAATTTTTATTCCGCTGAAAATAGGGGATTTAAAAATCATCCTGATGTTAATCTCATGGATTCCCTACTTGTTTCTGTGTTTAAAATATATGTTGTATAATCAGCAGTGCCTTTGGAAATTGTCGTAAAATTTCATTCTGGAGCCCTTGTGCTTTTTTAAGGTCGGTCATGATCAACTGGTTGTTTGGTTGTAGGGTTCGTGGGGCCTCAGCACTTCCGGATGATGTGTCGTCTGCTTGGCTATCAGGGCATCGCCGTCGTCATGGAAGAGTTGCTCAAGATCGTCAAACAACTCATTCAGGGTAACTTGCTCCAGTTCACCAAGACGCTCATGGAGGCTATGCCCCGAATATGCAAACTCCCGCGCTATGACTACGGATCCCCTGGTATGGACACTTTTATCGTTAAAAACAAAAAATTATGTTTCGATTTTTTTTTTTTTTTTTATAAAAAGTAATGATATACAGCCATGACGAAAACTTATCGTAGGTTGAATTTGTATCATACATTTTGGCTCTTATGTTTTTTGAGATTTTGCTGTTTTGTATAATTGATGTTACAAGTCAGTGTAAGCCGTAAAATTTGTAGGGCGCCTGTGATAAACTTATGGACCTTCCTCGGGGCGGGTGATCTGCTTTTATTAAAACTCACCAATAAGTCCTGCTTTTTTACAGGCGTTCTGCTCTACTACCATGCTCAGTTGAATGACATCGTGCAATATCCGGATGCGAAAACGGAAATGTTCCACAACTTCCGGGAGCTGGGAAATACGATTCTGTTTTGCCTTCTGATGGAGCAGGCTCTCTCGCAGGAAGAAGTATGCGACCTTCTCCATGCCGCTCCATTCCAGAGTATCTTCCCCAGACCTCACGTCAAAGGTGATACAACTGGTCCTGGTCTTAGTTTGTAGTGTAGTAATGTAGTGTAAGTAGCTGGCTTAAAAACTCTTGAGAGAAATTGAGTTACGAATTTCTACTCGTAAGTGTCTAACGGACAAGCTACCTTGTATTTCTAAGTTGGTATTTTTCGTTTTTTCAGAAGGTGAAAAGCCGGAGGTAAAACAAAAGCGATTGGAGCAAAAATATGCTTCACTTCAGATCGTGCAAAATGTTGAAAGACTGGGATCTGCTAAGGTAATATTTTCATAATCACTGAACATATTATTCTCCCCCTTCTGATTCAACTGGATCTAATCCGCCCATTTCACCGATATACCCTCCTTGTTAAGTTTATTTGACTTTTACAATTTTAGCAAGCGCTTATCGCGCGAGAAGGTGACTTGCTGACCCGAGAGCGCTTATGCTGCGGACTGTCCATCTTCGAGGTGGTTTTGAACCGCCTTCGCTCCTTCCTGGACGATTCTATCTGGGTAGGGCCACCGCCTCCCAACGGCGTCATGAACGTCGACGAGTGCAACGAGTTCCATCGGCTTTGGTCTGCGCTGCAGTTTGTCTACAGCATTCCTGTGGGGAATACCGAGTTCACTGTCGAGTACGTTTTTGTTGAATCTACCATGGATAGGATTATACTGGATAGAATAAGAAGATAAAAAATTAGTTTAAGAAGCTCCGTTAAAAATGAAATTGTTCTGTTCCAGGGAACTCTTCGGTGAAGGTCTGAACTGGGCAGGGTGCACGATGATTGTGTTGCTGGGTCAGCAGCGAAGATTCGAAGCGCAGGATTTCTGCTACCACATACTCCGCGTTCAGCGAGTCGATGGCAAAGATGAGAACGTTAAAGGCATTGTAAGTTTTCTCAGTTTAATACTCTGAACTGTGCTAAAGATTGACCTCACAGTTGGACCTCCGTTGAATTATTCTACTTATTTGATATTATTTGGTTGGAGTTGACTTCGTTAGGACGCGCAGTCACGATTACTTCTAGAAACACCTTTCCTAGTTTAAACATGTCAACACGCAAAGATCTACAGAATGCGGATTAAATAAGAACTCATGTCTTCTTTCCAGCATCTGAAGCGAATGGTGGACCGGATACGCAGATTCCAGGTCCTCAATTCGCAAATCTTCGCGGTGTTGAACAAGTTCCTCAAGTCCAGCGATACAGACGCGATGAGTATCGAACACGTGCGATGCTTCCCACCGCCCATACACCCCAGCATGGCCGCCCAGGCTCATTATCATCGCCTGGACCACCTCCGCCAAGTCATCCACCACAAACCTGGCTCTTCAGGCGCTTAAAAACATTCCAGATTTAGTCTTTGTGGTTTTGAAGGAAATAATTTTGGATCGAGTAAGTCAGTGGTAGGTACGTCTAGTAGGGCACTCAACTATGAAGGAAGGTAGCGCGGTGTTAATCCCGAGTTTTCGAGCCATTCTGTTCGTCAGGGTTGACCAAAAAAATAACTCGACGGTGTTACACTTTTTCGTCATGTTATCCAAATTTGTTCGATTTGTAAAAAAAATACGCCTCCAATTTACGTTTAGTGTTAGGTAATATATTATGTTTTTAGCTTAGGCTCATTAGCTTCTTATAGGTGGATATGCTCGTACATTCAGCGAACTTTCTTAGACTGAAATGTTTTTCTAATATCTTCAACATAGGCAGTTTTACCTATTGAACGTTTTATTATCTCTCTCTCTCTCTCTTTCCAGGGAAGTATATTTTGTATTTTCCCTATTTTGATCGTAAAAAATCGATCTGTCGAATCAGAAAAATGGGTTTGGGAAGCATGGGTCTTTTAGTTTCGATCTATTCTGTACTCATATAATAAAGAGTGAATCGCAAGTAGGTACAGAGAGGGTAGGATAGCTTTTCATTAGTTTAGATTAGTCTGTACTAGGTATGTACCAATAGCGTACACAGATTTATGAAAGTTGGTACTTGCATTTTCACCATTTTTATTCCGTATCTTGTAATTATAGTCGTATTAATGATTCTTAATTGGTGTTTGCACTGTAGATAAACCAATAACCAGTGGATAATGTGATTCAGGTCGTGAGTGACTCCAAAATAGCTATACCTAGTCCAAGTCAGGCTAGGAGCGTACCGATTACTCATATGTCTTGTGAATCTAGGGCTGATCAAAACTTCTTCTTGATCAGAAAATATCTGCTCAGGGTCGGATTGGCATTTTTAGCGTATGGTAGGATATGGAACCCAAATCCGTATCGGCGTCAACTGAAAATCTTCAAGAAATTATGAAAAATCGGTACGCTCCCAGCCTGACTTGGACTATACTTACCTATGTGGTGATAGGTACAAACGATTTTCTGTCACTCTTTACCAACTCAGTAACTATGCTCTACTCCCTTCAGCTAGGTAGGTAACATAGCTAGAATGTCAGTTGGAGAAGCTTGGACTAATGGGAGATTAAATGGCAACGCTCCTGAAGACCTACTAATAGGCTACCTACTTATTATACCGACACAAAGTATCCTCTGAAGGAATGAGGAGTTGAAAGCGCGCCAATTTTTAAATGAGTGTAGCGCTGGTAGCAGCGGCAAAGTTTGGAACTAAATAATGTCATGATGGCAGACGCGGCCATTTTCAATTTTTTAGTTGTCAGTTGACTGGAAACCGCGATGGATGTGCGGGGAAATTGTGAATTTGGCGGAAACTCGTGTTGGGCGTAAAACCATTATTTGTGTCTCTAAGTACGTTCTTGCATTAATTCCAACATGGAACCCCTGGAATTTACCGAGTGTCTTGTGGATAGTCCCTTCTTCCGAGAGAAACTTCACTTCCATGAAAAGGAACTGGAAAAGACTAGCCAGCAGATCAAACAACTCATAAAGGAAGTGAAAGACCTTCTCAATGCTGCTAAAAGTAAGCTTTTCAATTATCAAAATTTAAAAAAAAATAACCCTACTTACGGACTAAGATAATATTTGTTGTGTCAATAAACATGCATGGATCATTTAAGACATCTCACCCAAGGACGATATATTTCGGTGTGTATTCAGCTCTTCTGGCCCTTGAATGCCAGACGTTGGTTAGCTTAAAAAATTATATTTATTGCTGAGGCACTTATAACCTAGGTAACCTACCTACCTGCCTACCCTAAATTTGCAAGACACCAGTCACCACACACTGTCGTAAAAAGTGCGAGTCAGTAAGTGCGACCATTGTCGGACCCTATTGCACTTGAACCTTTCTTATTTTTAGAATTATTGTACTAGAACATTTTATACAGGTACCTAGGTACCTACCTACCTAATTGCACGTGCATATTTTTAATAGTTTACCCTGGTGTAACTACCCCAGCCTTCCCCAAGAGGAACTTGTCGCAAGACCTTCAAGTCCCTAGACTCGTGTTGCATTATAAGTACCTACAGAATCGCTCTATTGGTGATGCTACTACTACTGATAATGAATATAAGTAGGTCACACGCCAGTTGCTCCAGCCAGTATGTAAGTTGTCAGAATATGTTACAAAAAAGCTTTTTTATTAGTTACCTACTTGCCTACCTATCATAGAATTTTTGTTAAAAGAGAGGAATGTTAGAACCAGAGATAAAGTAAGGCTAAAGAGATGAAGCACTTCCGTATTGGAACACGGCCCGATTTCCGGCCGCATAGTTTGTGATTGGGCCGCTTGAGGCGCTACTGACCTGTCATGGCGGCCGCACCAAAAAATTCTAAAGGCTCCCTACACTTTTTTTTTTTCCTTTTTAGATTAGCTTACAACCGAATGATTTAACCTTTTTTGCTAATGTAGTGGCGACTAAAACCTGTTCCATAGTGCTTGCATAACTTCAATAGAGGTAATGGAGAATTTAAGAAATAGGTCTCGTGACTATATGTTTTAGTCAAAATTTAATTATACACCACAGAATTTGCGTAAGAAGGTAAAGTGACCTCCAACTAGATATCTCTCCATCATTTCCTAGCAGTTTGGCCCAGTGTATAACGGAGAACAACATTCAGTATCCAACTTCGCAGACGAAATTCTCATTGAAGGGAATATCTTCGTGAGAAGGAAGCTGGACGGAGAAGTGACTGCTGTATTCTTGAATAAGGGCATCTTCAAGTGCTTTATCGTCAGTCAGTGGCTCGTCGACTTCACCCTAAAATTAATTACATTTTGTGTGAAAAAAGTCGTGCTTACCTAAATTACCAACAAAAAAAAAGTAATTTAAAATTAAATTGCGAAAGCCTAAAGGCTATGCCAGCAGAATACCTCGAAAATGTCAGAAACTAGTGAACTAAACTGGAAATTTTTACACAAGGTACGTAACGCTAACTACAAGAACATTTCAAAAACATTTCATAACAGTTAAAGAAATACTTAGCTCTTTTTTATCCAAATGATGAACGAAAACGGTTGATACACACAAGGGACGCCACGCCATCTTGCAATAAAGCGATCACCAGATGCCGAGGAGGGGAGGGGCTTAGTACCAGGTACTTCCGCAGACATGATGATATTGGCTGCTCGAAAGCTAAACATGGTTTTCTATTTGCATCCGAAAAAAGCATGTCCCACTATGTTTAGCTTTCAAAGCAACCATATTACATAACGTCTATTGAATACCTGTATACAATGACTAATGACGTCACAAAATTGTTTTGTGCATGGGCCACATGAGCGCTGTAAGCATCGGGGCGTATGCGCCCTATCTAGTGACACCAGCCTGGTTAGAACAAAGCGACAAAGCTCAATATATTGATGGTGCATGGGGCTGAGGCAGATTCCTAAGGGTGCGTGGTCCCACCATACTCCGATTTTAACATGGTAAAGTGGGGGAAAATCTCTAAGTTTCTCTTAACTGGGCATGGTGGGACGCACCCTTGATACTCTGGTTAGTTCGATAAAGTTATTAATTTTCTTGCTCTTTGCTGGCGCACGATCTGAAATAGCTGTTCGAGCCATAAAAGAAAGGCTCTGTTTCCAGTGGGAAATAAGGTTTCTCGTAGGGTTCGCCTACCTCGAACAAGTGAGAAATCGGTTCTGTGTGTCACCAGTGAGATTATCTCCTGGGTTTCGACTCAGTTCGCTTTTTGCTAAATCTAGGTCTTCTACCTAGGTAGGTAATTAAACCTAATATAAAATAGAGCTGTGAAATCATGCCCGCCCAATGAGTTGTAGGTGCTGGCATTCGTATCACGTATCAAAGGCCCTGCTTGGCACGTAGGTTTAGGTGCGGCTAGTTTATTCTTCTCCTTTTTCGCACCTGAATGCCCCAGGCACGTAGGAGACAGTTCCTGCGAGGGCGAGTGGTCGTTGACCTCGATATACCAAGGTCAGGAGGAAGGTCATAGGCAACATGCGCCTGCCATTGATTTCTCTTCTTACCTACCTACTTAGTGTTTTTTTCGGCATAGAGATGGTGTAGGTACTGTAAAGAGATGCGCGTCTCTTAATTGATTCGGCCCGAACTGTGCGCCTAGATCGAATTGGGCAAGATTGATGTTGATGTTGACTGAAGATATAATTCTGGTTGTTGGCGTTTTTCAGTGACACCTTTCTACAGCCTTAAGATTACATTTATTTACGTTTACCTCAATCGAAACAAAGCACTTTTTCTTATATTAGCATAGAAAACATACCTTATAATGAGATTATCTCACTTGTGGTCTGGGTCTGCCTCACCAAATATGTAAATCACACTGTTCCTAATGCTGGCTATATCGGCACCATTGCAGTTTGCGTCTGCTGCCGGATGTGAATATCAGCCGTATATGAGAATATGTCCATTCCCACCACACAAGTGAACCGTTGAGGCTGTCAGAAATTTTGGATTTTACCCTAGGAAATACTCCCAATGCTTTGCAATGAGTAAAGAAGTCGACAGTTCGACTCCTATAGGATCGGTGAAATAAAAAGCCCTGACCGTTGTTTTACAAGTCTGAGATCTCTCTGGCGTTGTCGCAAGTCATGTTTCCACCGAAACTGTGTTCATTTTTTTTTGGCGCCAGTTTGTTGGGTTCGTTTCCTTGTGGTATCTGCTCCGTTGTAGGACATGCCTCTGGCCGCATGCGGTAGTGGTGCCTCGAAGTCGGCACCGGATTGTCACGGTGCAGGCACCTTCTGCTCCATGACACCGCTATCCAGTGGACCGTCCCAACCGAGGATAAAAGGATGGGAAAGATTCATTTGTGGTATAGTTGAGGACTAGTTGAAAGATGACGCAAATGCTCAAAATCAGGAGAACGCGCGACGTTCAGAGAACATATGCACCGATGAGTTGGTGTGTTAGATGTTTTTGGCCAAAGCCAAAACATCCATGTTGGAAGCGGAAAAATTTTCCGTTCCGCCGGGCCCCTTGCCCACTCGGCCACTGAGAGGCACATCTGGAGAGATTATTGTCATACCACTCAGCTCCCCAAGCTTGAGAACGAATGTGTGCCCTCACTTTTCCCTTTGGAATGTTATTGGCCCCGAGCGTAACCAGCCCCGATGGGTATACCTGGTACCTGATTGCCTGCACATACCTGATCATCACTGGCGGGGGATGCTACGACTCCTTGTATTGCTCAGAGAGGCACCAGAGGGCTCTTGCGATAGTGAGAAATACAGTGAAAGTCAATCCCAAACTTGAATGTTGATGTTTACTTCTGGTGTGTTTCATCTCCGGTCGATGTTTCCCTGATCGTTTCGGATAAGCGGACTTTATGGGCCAGACTACCATAAAATGTAGAAGGTGCTGAGCGGTAAATATTTAAAACTGCGGCTTCATCGTAAACGCTTCGACAGATCTCTTATCGCTTATCATTTGATAAATATTAAACATACAGTCCATAAAAACCAGAGGAACAGTTACTTTCATCTTCGTGGTTTGAGCATTACTTGCTTATCATACAGCCCACTGGATGTCGTTGATGTTGGCCGTCAGTTCTGTAGTCTTCCATTGTCATGTGCCTACAAACAACAGAAATGTAGCTGCTAGCAGTAGGAGTTGCACCATCGTTTCGGTCGCACCGACAGCTTTACTGATCCACTATGTGGTTCTTGGTGGTATCAGTAAGTAGGTATAATCTACTGAGCCCTGCCCCAGCTTGATAATTGATAACGGGACTCTCACTGATATAGTTCGAGGATCAAGGTTTGTTGGCACGCTGCCCTGGCGATGAAGGAAGTTGCAAATTTTTCGTCCGTGGGCGGGCTAAGGCGGGACAGATAGGAGAAATCTTGAGCGTAGGGAAACAGTGGTAAACTGTGAAACTTGCGGCAGTCCTTCCTGTGATAATTCCCATGAGAGTGGGAGTCTCTAAATTCAAAGACTAAAATCAGTTGTTAGCCAGCCGTTAAACCTATGTAAGTAGATGTTGTGTGGATAGGTTTTGGAAATATTGGCCTTTTTGGCCAAAGTCCAGTCTACTCGTACATTGCCCTTCTACCAAAATTACAAGAAAGAAGAGAGTGGGCTGGCTGACTGAGATTTGTGTAGATATACGATTATACCTAGGTACCTAGAGTTGTACTTGAAGCTGTGACGTAGACGGTCGTAAAGCCCGCTTACTCTTGCACTGTGAGGTCCTAAGATGTCTAGGTATGAGTCACCAGGCGTGCAGGTCGTGCCTCTTTGCTGGACCATAGCTTTACGTCAGGATTACTTAGCAACACGACCTCCGCTCATAGTGACCATCATTTGGTTCGTATCTGAGAGCGTGTAATGAAACTGAAAGGCGAGGTTTTTTTGCTGGGTCTCATTTAATTTTTTTTGCGTTGTTTTTGTGCTTTTAATGCACACCGCGTAGGTACCCCTTGGCGAGATCTAGAAGTAGATCGTATAGTAGAGGGCAGGCAACCGTGTACTGAAAGAAAAGCCCACCTTCCCATAGAACTCTTAACAAAAGATGTGTCGGTACTGTGAGTCCCTAGTTGTTGAAAAAGAAAACAGTTTATGCGAGAGAAAAGCGCCCCCTTGTGTACTTCACCCTTGGAGAGATTTTTGTTTGAAATATGAAGATAGTGATATGGGCAAACAACTACTGCGGATAGGGCTTTATTTGCGGTAGTATAGAGGACATTGCCCTTGAAGGGGAGTATAGGGGATGAGTCAGCGTGTCCCCTCATCCTTGGGGTGATGGCCATTACCATACAAGTTCCACACACCCCCTACTACGTTCCCGAGCAAGTTACAACCCCCTAAAGGCTGCAGTGGGGAGGGATATTTTCTTGTTATTATGGCACTTCTGATGTTTTATTACTCTACAAGGGTGGTGTTTTGGAAATTGAAATTTACTCTGCAAATGCTGCGGTATTAGGGATTTTCTTATATTCCTTCATTCCGTTCTTCCCGAGGGGTTATAACCACTCGTTGGGAATCTCATTAGAAATCTTTATGAAATCTCAGGGAATCTTGGAATTTTTTTGTAGTGGTTACCCCTTCGCGATTCATCTTTCTATGAATATCGTTGGGAATCTTTTGAAATCTTAATGGAATCTCAAGGAATCTCTGGAGTGGTTACCCCCTCGGTTCTTCCTTGTGTGAAAGTAAAGATTTCATTTCTGTGATGCAGTGATGATGACTCCAGTAAACCAAAAGTTACGAGAATTGGCCCTATACCTAGGCGGCATGGTGAGCAAAAAATTTCTTTTTCCCAAGTTGCGGTTTTGTGAGTGAAATAGGCTCTCTGTTGATCCATCTCTGATTGTCATAATGATATTTCCGTTTCCGGTTTGACTGGCTGATTTGGCGGTTTGACATTGAGTAGCGGGTGGGGTCTCCTCGCTCTGTTTCCTCCGCTAACTGTCAGCCATCTTTGTTTCCAGCATGCACCTTAGTTGGAACCAGCACTTATCATAGTAACTCCCAGTAATCATCGTCACTATCGTATCTACCTGCGATACGAAATCTTTGACAACTCATACCGTCATAGCGCTTGCACTTCCACCCGTAAAGAGAGCTTATACTACTTCACTTATCGTCTTAAGAATTTTGCTCCCTTTAGGGTCTGATGCGGTGAAGATGTACCTGTTGTAGGTTCAAGCTATGGAATACCTTACTATTAGGTTAATAGGAAATTATAGAGGCACTCGGTTGCGGCATATTAGTACTTACAAGGCAAAAGTCTTTATTTTACACACCTGGGAAATACACCTGCGTAGGTTAGATAATACTTTTGACAAGGCCACTTTCCCACAGTGCAATTTGAATTGGTGAAATGTTCAACCGAGTTTTGTGTGCTCTGCAATTAGACCTCATCTCTCAGAAGTTTGTTTTTTGAATTTTACAAAACATGCCATGTGGGTATTCAATATACTCGGATAAAGACTTCCTCAAGCGAGTTATGTGGTCAAAGAAATTCTCATAGAATTTCCGACCCCCCACTCGGCACCGGGTTGCGTTATTGAAGGTTTGCGAAATATGTCATGTGGGTTCTCAAAATATTCGGTTAAGACTTCCTCATGCTAGTTATCTCGTTTACAAGATGACTGACCGCAGGGCACTATGTTTTTCATTGCAAAGCGTCGAGCAGAGGTGCCAGACCCTGAAAAAAGCGTTTTTAACACGTTGTTTGTGTATGTATGTACGGAGAGCCTGGGCCCAAACCATCCGGCCAATTTGGTTCAAATTTGGTACACAGCTGATGTAAAAAAGTTATATGCAGAATATCCTTTTTTCGATTTTCCGTTGGTGAAAATTGAAAGACTCTGCCCCAAAAATACCTCAAAAAAACCGGTTTTTTATTTTTTTATCAAAATTGGCTACTACGATTTCGTTTATTTTCTCTGGGGTAATAGTGCATATTATGGGATAAAATACCCCATTAGCGGCACATCTGGGAAAACTCGAATTTGCGAGATGGGTTTGTTTTCAGAATATGGGTTTTTCAGATGGAGTTCTCTTTTAGTAGTACCTAGAATCCATATTTAGTTTGTCGTTAGTGGTACTTTGTCAAATCCACGAAAAATAATAATAAATCCTAAGCGCTTTCGACCTAGACGGTCATCATCAGAGGGGTACAAGACAGAAAAGAGACAGATAAACCTACTTGGGTGTTAGCTGGCCCGATAGTACCTACAACTGATTTGGAGGCAGGGGGGTGTACCCCCTTGATCATCCTATGTGGCGTATAGTCTGCTGCGACTGATTAGTGAACGTGTTGTTCTTTGTTTCAGATTTGTCTTTTGCGCAGAGGAAGTTGTCGCGCAGCCTCGAGAATTTTAGTTTTGCCAGCGCGAATACCACCCAGACCGATGACGAGCGAATGATCCAGGAGTCCCTCAAAGAGTTCGGCGCTCTCATCGCCAAAATAGAAGATGTCCGGGACAGAATTGTAAGTAAATCGAATTTAAATTCAAATAACGGGAAATGGTCGTCTACCCTTCGTACTAGGATGATACTTTCAGAAGTTTAACTTATACTTGCTTTGTGACACATTTCTCCAAAATACCACGACCATTCCGTCGTAAAGTAGGAGGATTCGCCCCACCTTCTAGCTCTTTGACTGGAAATAAAAATTGGAACGGGAACTTCGCTGATGCCAAGGTTTGGGTGATGATTCGGCTTGTGAGTGGATGGGAAAGTATATGTTTTTATTTATGGTACAACCCGAGGGGGTAACCACTCCAGAGATTCCTTGAGATTTCCAAAGATACTCAACAATATTCATAGAAAGATGAACCCCGAAGGGGTAACCACTCCAAAAAAAAATCCAAGATTCCCTGAGATTTCATAAAGATTTCCAATGATTCCCAACGAGATTCCCAACAAGATTCCTGGAGTGGTTAACCCCTCGGTACAACGCCTTTTTGATGCTTGTAAGCTAAGAAGTGTGCCGCGCACTCTCACAGAATCACTTTTGATCTGTGACGGTATTTAAAGGGAGAAGAAAGTGCAGAAGATATTCTTAGTACGGCCATGATTGCTGTGGTCTGTGGGCAGTCAACTCACATCAGTTGAGTTTCCTTCTGGCTGGATATTGCAGAAGAGGAGTTGAATGTTGGTGTGTAATGCGATCCGAGACCGCAGGCCTGGTGGAAGCGATACACTCTCCTAAGTCTCCTATCTCCCATACACTATGCAGCCACATGCAGGTCCAGGTACACATCCAGGAATTTAAGCAAGTCTTCAAAAAGGCTTCAGTTTTATGCCCTACATCTTAGGTGGAGGGGGATAAATTTGACCAATATCATTGGCGTCGCCTCTTGAGCATCCTTATTTTCTTGTGTAGTTTTCTATAGAAAGTCTTGTCTGGGCGAAGGTTCAAGTTTGTTTACCTTACACCAGTGGGGCTGAAGCTGAGGACCACTTGGGCCAAGCTGAGCTGAGCTGAGCACATATAGAGATAACCATCTCATCCACCGTGGCGTCGTGGAAATATTTGCTATGCCACTTGATATGCCCGTGACATTCAGGTCGGGTAATAGAGGGATGTTCGGCATCTGACACAGTTCCGGCGCGTCTCTACATGGAGTGTCAGGTACGTCCTCTGGCAAGCTCTTGTATAAGGTCCGAGCTGGTGCCTGGTGCACAGGATGTCCACTATAGGTACCTACTACCTATTGTAGGTAGGTACTAGGCTGTGTCTGTGTGACCATTGTTCTGAAGTTGCACCAACATCCGCCATCATGTTCAATTGCCCGCGTTCTTCTATCTTCGACTGTCGACGATTTGCAGTTCCATGGGAATATGACGAAAATGCAGTTGTTTACATTCCCCTTGTGTCGTTAATGACTAAAGAGGGTGAGTCATCGTATATCGACGCAGAACCTTCTGATATCCGAAGCAGCCTTGAATAGAGACCAATATGGATTTTTGCCCTGATAAATAAAGTGTCAAATAAGGCGTGAAGTGCGTGATATTTACAAGTATAAAATAGTCAAGTACAGTTCGTGCGCACCACGTGCAGCTCTCGCTATAACAGAGTCATGTTGTTACGTAGAAATTGCCTCACTAAATAGAAGGTCACATTGCTGAGGCTTCATTGTTGGTGTACAGCTGATAAATGCCTCCAACGCACAGTTCTTGAGACATGGAACATGGAACCCTGTCTCAGGTGCAAGGAATCACCCCAGATGAAGCTTTCCTTCTCGGGAAACAATCACAGTGAGGACCTAATATAGTAGCTGAGGGTTGGGGGGGGGGGGGGGGGGGGGACAAGCCCAGCAACTAGACCGTTTTCAAGAACTATCCATTGTGCTCAGCTGGCAGCACTACCAAATACCAGCTCCCCAGCCATCGAGTAAACGATGGGGACCTATAGTTTAAGGTGGGTTCCGAACCACCACAGCCTCGATATACATTTCACTTGGCATACTGAACATATCAGAGGTGAATGCCGAGCAGAAAAGCTTTTTGGTAGAATCGGGATCGAACCGGTGTGAGCCGGCTCTCACTGCTCCTCAAAAGTCGACGTTTAGTCCCCCCGGCTATCGAGGCTATATCAGTGAGGACCTAAATGGTAATAGCTGGATTTTGGAGAAGGAAGCCACGAACGGCTCCTGAGCTCGTCGTGCTCTTTTGTTCAAAATGTGTTTTATGCTGAAAAGCCTCGGACGCAAGAAGTAAATAAGAGCGTGCTTCGAATACTGATGCGAGGATTTACTCCCCCTACATCTTGTAATGAAGAGTTCCCCCGTTTGCTGGTCCATCAAATGACTCATCCCCCCCCTGAAGAATAAAAATGCTTTCTCTGGGGCCAATAATGGTGCACCCTTGTATGAACGCTTTGAGTTATCATAGGAAATGAATAATAACAGCGTATGGTGAGTGGTGAATGAGTTTTTTGTTGAGTAAATGTCCTTTACTAGCAGAGGCATTGTTACCAAACAATGGTACAGCCAATCAGTGGTAAGTAGCGTGACGTCAGGGGGTAGGGTGATAGGAGGGTTCTGCTTATCTCGCTGTGGTTTAGTCAATGAGTTTTTTATTTTCACTGTCATTTTTACCTGCTATCCTTTACTTCCTGAAAACCTAAAGGCAAAGTTCCGCCCGATGTCGGATCAGTAGGCATCGCAGCTATGTTTGGAGGTCATATAGGGGAGTGACCCATGACCCGACTCAAGTCACCAGCTGTGCAGAGATAGAGTTTTTGTATACCTGTGCTGGTAGGCTCATCTGCCGAAAGAAAATATCGCCTGTGGCTAGGATTTGACGAGGGGTTAACCACTCTAGGAATCTCGATGGGAATCTCGTTGGAAATCTCAGGCAATCATTGGAAATCTTTATGAAATCTAAGGGAATCTTGGAAATTTATGGAGTAGTTAACCCTTCGGGGTGCATCTTTCCACGAATCTCGTTGAGAATCTCAGGAAATCTTTTGAAATATTCAAGCAATCTCTGGAGTAGTTACCCCCTCGGGATTTGATGTTGTTTCGGTAGTTAGTCGTCCTGTTGAGCAAACGTGGAACAGTTGAATATGTCGTGGCTACGTTTATAACCTTTATTGACACTGGTACAGGTACACATTACATACTCTTTACATTTTGGATCAACTATTTATTTTGGATAATCCCCTCTAAATGGTAACTATAGGGGTAACTTTAACATATTGGATAAGTGGGTACGAAATGCGTCAATATGTTAGTAGCATCAATCCGTCTTCAACTAATGCATTGGTGTAGACGTGAGGATGCCATTATCATTCGTTATCATTGAGTTGTCATGGATTTTTAGCATGTAGGTAGGTAGGCAACTACACTGTGTAAGGTCATTAATTCAGTGCGTTTATAGCTAAGGGAGTATCAGAAAATAATGTAATTTATCTATGTGCGTATCTCGAGTTTTTTTAAAAATTTCGTATGATGGCCAGAACTTTTTTGTTGGTCGTCCCTCCGTGCCTTTACTATTTATTACTTCCCGAGAAGGAAATTTCATTTTGGAATTCAAAGAAATGGTCCTTTAGTTGAATTGGGAAATAGAAACTGGTTTAAAAAATTTGAACAAAAATTCGATCTTGGCACTTTCATGGAAATTCCTTGTGAGAGCATTGTGATCCTGGCATCATAATTGCTAGGCGGATTAATCTGGAGACTGGTAGTTTAATGGGGAGACACGCGCTGGAGCTGGAACTTCCAAATGCGGTTTGGTCCAGTTTCGGTAACGTACAGGGAAGACGTGTTGGGGCAGATTTCCACATCGTGAGGGGCGTGGAACCCTCCCTGGGGTGCCCATTGGTCTATTATCTTCTCCGATAGGGGGTCCATGGTGAATCCTACAAAAATAGGTGAATATTATTTTGTGGACGTGAGGAATTAATGTGGGAAATAGGTTAAAAAATTTCCCTAGCCCTGGATTGAACCAATTGATCAATTAGAACTGTTCCTCCCTAACACTCGGACTGTATGTCAAATTATTTAAATGCATTTGTTTACTCCGTGTATGTTATATGTTATTTCCGAGGGGTTGGGAATCATTGGAAATCTTTATGAAATCTGAGGGAATCTTGGAATTTTCTGGAGTAGTTAACCCTTCTGGGTGCATCTCTCCACGAATCTCGTTGATAATCTCAGGAAATCTTTGGAAATCTTCATGCAATCTCAAGCAATCTCTGGAGTGGTTACCCCCTCGTCCTTGTATGTTATTTTCGGTTGATTTATTTTTTTCTACTCGACTATATTGGTAGGCAAATTTATTTGTCGCTGTCGGTGGTTCTATACTGCACGGCAGCGTGAGGTAGTGCATGGAAGTACAATAGCAGCGTGAGGTAGTGCATGGAAGTACAATAGACCGAAGGACAAAGAACTGAACCAAGACGTGCTGATGTCATTAGCGCATTTGTCACGAAGTCGTTCAATTTTTATAGTGGCAAGTGCCAGCCTCGTCTTGGAGAGAAGCCGGCTGCCGTTTTCCAGGGCAATATTTCTCCCGAGGGGGTAACCACTCCAGAGATTCCTTGAGATTCCATAAAGATTTCCAAAGATTCCCAACGATATTCATAGAAAGATGAACCCCGAAGGGTTAACCAGTCAAAAAAATTCCAAGATTCCCTGAGATTTCATAAAGATTCCCAATGATTCCCAACGAGTGGTTAACCCCTCGACTTCTCCTAAAGTATGGACTGTAGTTACCTTTAACTGGAATATTGGAGAGCGTTGGTCCGTTGACAGCGTAGACATGACCACGGTGCGAGGTAACAGCAAACACCAGGCCCAGGTCCGGCTGCTGAATAGTAAGGACAGCACGTGGGTCAGGCACAGGTCCGTCCAGCCCGGCCCGCGGGCACACCACTCGCATGTTGTCCCTGTCAGCGATGCAGACCAAGTCCTGGTCCTCCAGCAGTGTCAAGCTGTGGGGGACCCGAAGGGACAGGAACTGCTGAGATTGTGGAATGATGCTCAGCAGGTTTCCATTGGAGTCATATTTGAGAACCCTGCATGTTGGAGAAGAAAATGTCAAAGAAATTTTGAGGGGTTGAGAGAAATTGAAATTTGCATCAAGTCATCAATCGTGATGATAAGAGAGATATTTGAACGCCATACTGAAAAGATGTGACAGAAAGTCGCAGAAAATGAAATGGATACCGTCTTCACTGAGAAAAATAATTGGTTAATGGAGGCCAAAATCAGCTCATTTAATTTTTGGCCAATAAGTGGAAATGGAGCGCTCATTTTTAGTAAGGATGCACTCTCCATTTAAGGCACACTCCGTTTCTGTTAAGTGGAACTTTTAGGTCACGTGGCCCCTAAATAGATTTTTACTTTTCTTTTACTGGAACTTTGGTTCCCTATCACTAAGTGGATTACCCTACCGTTCCTCATAGTGGAGTTTGTCACTTAGGTTAAATTAACAATGATGTGACGTCACAATGTATATTATCCAGGTAGATGTAAATGGAGTCAGTCACTTCTCTTAAGTGAAGCATTCAATAAAAAAATATACGTGACGTCGGTTTTATCTCGCCTCCATGACGTCACCAGCATCAAAAGACGCTTCTACTTGACTTAAATGATATTTCCAATAAAAAAAACCACGTGACCTGGTTTTTTTTTTGATCCATGACGTCACGAGCTTCTAATTGGAGGCTTCAACTTAAATTAAATGGTACATCCAATAAAAAACCACGTGACCTGCAATTTTTTGGCGCTAAATTTGAATTTTATAAAATCTTCACCACTGTGACCTTAAGTGAAAGTTAGTAATTTGGAATTTGTTCAAGTTTTCACCCCTAAAGGCGCATTCATCTAATTTTTATGAGTTGATTGGTGTTTGTTTTTCTCAAAAATATGTTCAAACAAGGCCACAATGTGCATTTTACTATAAATATGTGCGACATGGAGAACAGGAGTTTTCGTGGTCCACTGTCCGGGGGACGAAGGGAGTCAACTTGGACAGAAGTGACACGGGATTTTTTAGGATGTTAGGTTGGAACGGAAAACGGTTTGCAAGGAGAACCGTCTGTAGTGTTTTATGGTCTATTCGGAGTTTATGCAATGTGTTGGAGGGGGAAAATCATTGTAGACGAAAAAAATGACAAAAGACAGTGAAATTTTTCTGAAAATTGCATTTAGAAGATTCATACACAGCCGACACCGAGATATATCACTGAGAGAAGGAACGTATGGCGTACCTGTGGTGCTTATTGTCTGGTTTTGTTTATTTTGAGCCCATACAGCGGAGAAATTTGGTTCTTAAACAAAGGTAGAGCAGAAGACGAAGTTTTCGAGTGAACGTTTTACCCTTTACACATAACTACCCTAAAAAATGGTGAGAAGGACACCCTTTAGTTTGCGCGTGGATAAAACAGGAAATTGCGTGCCATAGCCAGTGTCAATCATGACGTCAAAATTCTATTTAAATTAAAAGAGACAATGGGAAAACCCGGAAAATCCATTTACTTTTACGGGCTCCAATTACTTTTAGTGGACATTATTGGAGGGGCTCATTTCATTTAAATGTTCACCCTATTCCATTTAAAGCAAGTGGACATAGGCGGTTAAGGTAAATGGAATAGTTGCAGACGCCCCGCTAAGGGCGCTGTTACTGGCGTTGCGTCACACGCCTAAATCCATCCTTCGCGTCAGCGGCGTCAGTACAGTTTAAAGTGTCAACGTCCGTGGGTGGGTAATGTGTTCTGTTGCTTCCAGTGCCACTTTCCGCGGTTATGTGAACTTGTTATACTTACCTACAGTTATTTTTGTTGTTGTGTAAATGAACGTCCAGCCAATACTAAAAAAAAACTTCGGGTCTCATCAATTGCCCGCGTACAGTGATAGCGAAGGAGACACTGAGAATGGCCGAGATATCTGTACTGGATGTACTGACTTCGTGTGGATGTGAACACCTCCATCAGGAGCTCAATGGTAAGTTGATTTGTTCTGAAATGTCTTGTTGTCTATGTCTTTTTAACGCCATAAAAAAAAATCTGGCAAAAATTATCTCATAGTAAAAGTACTATTGTACACCTTACGTTCTGGCGTTAGAAAGGCATTATATCGCAGAACAAATTTTGAATAGTTTCTACTGAAAATAGTTATGTAGGTACATTTAGTTGAGGAACATCCTTCAAGTGGAACAAAAGTGGGTTACTGGCCCAGCCATCAAACCACAATGTATGGTATTTATTCTAAGCATATTTACATCCCTCCATTTCCATGACCGTGCATAATGTTACCCCTACATATCGGCTATTTATTATCAGCATTTTATTAATGTTTTTGTTTTGTTTGTTTTTCTCTCAGGAGGTGAACAAGGATGTTCTTTGGCGGGGCTGCTGTACCTACCGCTTATGGCAGAAAGGCCTCCACCGATTTACCCATCTCCCCAGCGTGACGACTCTTCAGCTTCTTCTGCGTCATCTAAAAACTGTCGGTCACGGTTTTGGGTGTCAGTATTTTGTCACTCTACCATATCCTGCGTACCGCACGCACAGTGTTTTTGCAATATACTGTTTCACTGGACTGGAGACATAACTGTATACTTTTTCCAGAGGTTATTGGTAGCCTCCAGCAATGTTACTGCTATGTGGCTGCCATGTCTACATCGGGGTCGTGCAGGTACCATCCCTATGGCTAAGGAGGGCTATTGGGGTTGCTTCCCCTGTGGAGGGAGCCCCCTATAGCCTGGAGGGGGTGCCTGCAGCACCCTATTGCGCCACTTGCAGTAACCGGATTGCTGTAGGTTACTTTAAACGACCTTCCCATGTAGGGGTAATGGATTGGTACCATACTAGGTAGTGGATAGGTACCATACAAGGTAGTGGATAGGTACCATACTAGGTAGTGGACAGGTACCATACTAGGTAGTGGACAGGTACCATACTAGGTAGTGGATAGGTACCCTAATAGTAAATGGATAGGTACGAGTATTACTGGACAGTACGCTATCCCTATAGGTGTCCTCCAATATTAGGAAATGTTTCGCTGAAGCCTTGTGAAACATCCACTTAAGTTTACTGTGCGAATCTACTTACACTACTCATCTAATAGCAGGGTTTGATTGGGTTCATTTACGCTTAATGGATGCACTCCATTTCCTTTAATTTTATGCACCGTTCATGAAAATGTCTGGGTTCCGTCACTTCAAATAAATATTCATTTTCAGTAAATGCCTTCCCGACAATAAAGGTAACTATACAAATTGATGATGTCACAATTGTCGTGACGTCATCACTTGACAGTTGTTACTGAAGCCCTCCACTTCGTTTAAGTGACTGAAAATTAAATGGAATCTTCTTCTTCGACTCACTTACTTTAACTGCACCGTTTACTGGAATGTGGTCGTTTACTGTAAGGGGGCATTCTAGTAAGCTCCAGTTTAACAGGAAGTTCACGTTAAATCTACGGGACATTTTTCTGAGTGTTTGTTTTTGCTGCGAATGATTTTGAGGTGTCCTGCGGGCCTATTATGGATCTCGTATCACGCGAAACACGCCTTTTTTCCACGCAGATATCACGAAAAATTGATTTTGAGATTACGGATCGGTTTTTGACGGAAGGCGACCGCCCTTTTATCACGAAAAACTACCGCCACCTCTGCTAGGTGGTGGTAGGAAGCGGTAACAAGGTTTTGGAGTGTGAAAAATGCTATTGTGTGTTTTATTTTTATATTTTGCATGCTAAAAAAAAGAATTTACAATTTCAAAACTTCAAATACACGCTCTTTGGTTTGTTTTGTTTACTTTCCAGTTATGGTTAAAATGAAATTAAAAAATGATATTTTAATGTTTTGTACTCAATAAATTAAATAATATTACATTTTAAACTGTTTTTGAAGTTAAAACTCTGAAGATTATGAGTTATTGAAGATTTGCGACGATTTTAAGTGAGCCAAACAAAAGACTGTCGGAAAACGCGGCGGTAGCTACCGCCGGCGTCTTAGTTATCACGAAAAGATCCATAATCGCAGTTTTGAGATGCCCGCGGTATCTAAATGGCGTGTTTTGCGTGAAAGCGCAGTTATCACGATTTTTAGTACACGATCCGTAATAGGCCTGCAGCTAGAGTCTAGAGAGAGCCTTCGGTATATTTCCTCTGTGCTTCGGTAGAGACAAATATCGCTGTGTCGGCTAAGTACATTTTCTTAATATACCCAAAGAGTTTGGTTATGGGTACACTACCTGGAATTGCAGTACCCGTCTGCAATGAAAATCTCTCCTGTTGAAGCCACAGCCACGTCTGCCGGTTTGCATAGATGGTGCAGACCTGAACCTGGTTGGAAGCGCTGACCAAACTCGAGAAGGGGTGTCTTGTACCCCGGTCTAAGCTTGAATGCCTAGAAAAACGTCCAGAATTGCGGGATATAGTAAGTTATAATGGTGCTGACGATTGTTTGAACCGTCTGTGGAAAAAATGGCATATCCGGAACAATTTACCTGATGTAGAGCGACATCCGTGACGTAGTAATATCCTAATTTGTCGATGGTGAGGCCGTGGGGCATGTAGAAGAGATGGCTTCCCCAGCTGCCGATGATCTCTCCTGTGTCAGGGTCCAAAGTCAACAGGGTATCCACTGATATAGGTCCCTGAAACGTTAAGAGGAATTGACTTTCAGCTCTGTGAGTATGAAATAAAAGAATACAGGTTCGAGTCCTGACGTACCAAGCCTTTCTCATTAGAATGTTGTTTCCATTTTCTAGAGCCTAGGAAAACTGGACCAGTTTTCCAGTTCAGAGATAGACTAGGTCTGCCAGTTCGACAGATCAGCAGAATAGGAACAACTAAAAGTTGGCCTTACCACTAAAACCCAGGTTTAGTGGTATATGGATAATATTTCGGTATTAACCGCTTTGCCTCCGTAATGATTCGGTGATAATGCAAATTACGTACCTGACCAATGTGCTGGAAGTGCTGGGTCTCGTTGAAGGAAGACTCGTCCCATACGCGTGGGCCACGGTGGAAGATGACAGGTTGGTGGAAAGCGTTGATTGCTACCCCAGTTACCTGCCCGAGGTGGGGGAGAGGTCTGGGCCACCCTAACCAAACAAAATAGGCGATAATACTGATAATATCAACTCTGGTCATCGGTTTGATAGACAATTTAAGGTCGTCTACACGTACTTGGTTCGCAATGCTACGTACTTCAAGCCCTACTCCGAAGTTACAGGGCGAGTGAAAGGTGTTTATTGGGGGATGTAAACCTGAGACTCTTTGTCGTGAGGTAGTGTTGTATTTTTGCATGAAATGGAGTAATAAGCCCACAGGAGCGATTTTAAACAGTCAACTACCAGTCCACATGTTTTTTTGACAGATCGCAAAAACACACTTACGGAAGTGGGTAATTTCAACAGCATTTCTCTACTTTTTCTCCTGTAAAAGCTAAACATAGTGTCCTACTTTCACTCGTTCGTTTCGCGTTCAAATAGCACACTATGTTTAGCTTTTAGAGTAGACACAACCAATACGATATTGCAATTACCAGTCTCAGGATGTACTAATATGTAAACATCAGTTTTGTCGAATATTTACTTTCGCAAAGTGGTTTTGGTGGAGTTCGTCGAGAATGTATCAGCCTTAAGTTTGGGACGACTAATCCAATGATCGTTATAGGTACAAATCTAGAAAACTGTTAAATCAGTTCGTGTATACGTGGCCGGCTAAACTGTTATTTGTTGTGGATTGGTCTTTTTTTGGTAATATTGTACATTCCATTTGGAGAGTCCTCATCAAACACTTTCTTCAATCCCTTAGCCCTTTTGGGCTCACTGCTTGAAAACCCTCACCAGCTGTCGCTGCAGCCTGATCAAGTGACGTCACTCTTACCTGCCACTTGAACCGGATGTTGCGGGAGGAGATCTTCGCTTCCGGCTGCTTCATTGAGGAGTTGAGTGATCTGTGAATAGAAGTCTTGAAGCTCCTGGCTAGCTTGCACTCCATAGGTTGCTAAAGTCAGCAGCAGCAGTAGCACAGCACACTTTTGACCCGACGCCATCTTGGAAAGGATCGATGAGGACGCGCTTGAGCAGAACCTGCTGACCGATTTCTCCCCCCCCCCCCCCCCCCCAACCCCCCCACCCCCAGCCCGCGCTATTCAAAGCTATTTTTAGATATAACGACGTTTCCTGTTAATTCTCTCTTTAGTGAAACTAGGAGGAGGGGATGGGGAAACTTGTTTTTTTATTCCTCTTTTGAAACTTTTCTAAGAGCACTCCCCACTAGGCGGAGTTGGTTCAACACCTCCTGTAATGACACAGATGTATAGGTGCATACTGAGCAGCGTACAAGCTTCAGCATGGATAGACTTTTTTTGATGAATTTCAATAGGGGGAAGTCGAGTGTGTTATTTGGAACTGGCATTAATTAAAGAGCTCGTGAACGCTGACGTTGATGTGGACTTTTTTCTTCTTACAGTTGCAAGTCTCTGGTGAGCAGATCATCATACCTTTAGAAAAGTTCCGGAAGGAGAACATTGGTGGTGTGAAGGAGGGCAAGAAGAAGTTTGAAAAACAAACTGCAAGATTTTGCCAGAGTCAAGAGCGGTACCTCAGCCTGAGCACCAAGAAGTTGGACTCCCAGATCAAAGAGGTAGGTCAATCAATCAGTCTTTACCTAATTTATGAAATAGTGACATTTATTCTGCTGTGTTGGTATTTTCGAACAGTCCTAGTCACCGTGGGGCTTTTTTCGAATCCCATTCTCAGGAAATCTTTTCTACCCATGCATGGTGTGAATGTTTTCGGCCTCTGCAAAGCACTCCTCGGTTTGGGCCGAGACTGACCATGCGTCGGACGCCTGTAAGGCTACAGGGGAGCCTTAGCCATCATGATGCGGCGGTGCAAGGACCCCTTCAACCCTGCAGCAGACCATCTCCGGAAGATTGTGACTGCAATATTGAGCTGTCTGCTAATTACTTGGCCTGCTTAAGAGGATTCACCTTGACAGTTTGCAGTTTCGCGACTGTAGCTCTTCTAAAGTGGACTCCTACGAAAGTCCTTCATTGTGTGAATAGACGTAAGGTGGGACAACCGAGACTTGAAGTTGTCAGCTAGTTAGCTGCCTTTGTCATTTAGGTCAATTGTCTTTCATTCTGTGTGGTATATGTCTACTATCTGTGAAGAAAAATTGTGGCTATGTTACTTTGTTACGGAAAAGAAGACGGTCGTCATTACTGAGGTTCGTCGCCTCCCTCCCCCTGATTTCAAACTATTTCTTAATGAAGTGCCCCGGGTGGTTTGCTTTCAGTTTAAGAGCCATTAAGGTACACTACCTATACATACGAGTACACAGGGTAGAGTAAAGTGTAGAGATAATCCGTGTAACAAGTGACAAGTGCACTGTGCCTGATGTTGCGGGAAAGTGCTACCCCTGCATATACCTAATAGAGGCGTTGGGGGGGTTCCAGATTGACTCCGCCCCTGGTGTTGATGAGGTCGCGCCCTATTTAATTTAATTAACTTGATTGCTTGGTGGATTTAGTCCCGTGTGACATGTCAGAGGGCAGCCTTTGTAATTAACTCAGTTGCACGAACCAGTCTATTTACCGTATGCTCTCGAAAATGAAATTATACGTTATTTTGGCACGTACAGAGGATCGAAGGATTGGAAAGGTGGCTAGTCCACTCCATTCCAACCGCTTCAACTTTGGCCACATACAAATTACTCTCCAATTCCATGAAACCATCCCGAAAGTGTTTCATACTGCCTACAAATTTGTTGAAGGTAAAAGAATGTTATTACTTTCTCGCCCGTATGTAATACATGGGCTGAGAAAGTTATGTTATCGTGCGAAATTTCGATTTTGAGATTTTCATTGCAAAAGGCGTTTCAGAGGTCCTAGATACCAAAAAAATGGTTTTTAGGTCATGTCCGTCCGACGTACGTACGTACGTACGTCCGTTTGTCTGTAGCGCGGCTACAGGTCACACCAGTCAACCGATTTGGCTCAAATTTGGAATATAGATGTCTAAAATCAGTTCCGAGATACATTTTTAATTTAATTTTGATTACTCAAAAATTGCTCCCACTATTGTCAAAAAAGTGTCAAAAAAAATTCAAAATCGTGTTTTTGTCTACTCAAGACGCATTTCACGGTACGGTAATAAAGTTAGAACATTCAAATTTTGCAGTCGTGTTCCCAGATAGATGCTCCAGGATCATTTTCATTGTTTTGGAGATGGGCCAAAAATTTGGGCCAAAATTGGCCCATACGTGAAAATCGTGGCCCCATGAACAGTATTAGCCGGAATTTCACAAAAATCCATAAACTTGTGCTTAATAACATTACTTAAAGGTTTGTCGAAGAAATATTCAATCAATTCAAAATTGCGGCCAATATAGGCAAAATAAAGTCAAAAATAGGAAAAAAAACTAGAATCTCGTTTTTGTCTACTCAAGACGCATTTCACGGTACGGTAATAAAGTTAGAACCTTCAAATTTTGCAGTCGTGTTCCCAGATAGATGCTCCAGGATCATTTTTATTCTTTTTGAGATGGGCCAAAAATTTGGGCCAATATTGGCATTATCGTAGGAAAAATTTTCCAAAAATGGAAATCACGTTTTCGATTGGTTAGGTCACATTTCCAATAACACTAATCGACGGATTTTCTTGAAAATTGGTGAAAGTGGTCTCAGATAGATGCTTCAAGGGGGTTTTCAATAGATTTTCATTTACTTAAAAATTAAGACGGTGACACGCAAAATAGAAAACATATACTTTGCGCGTCGAGCGACACTTCACTGTCTGATGGATATGTTTGAGATTCGGTATGCAGGTGCCTAAAAGTATCGCCCATTGTGAGGCAAAATACTTTTTAGAAAAAGTTAAAATTCTGACAATTATTTACGTAAAAAAAAAAATCAAATTATCGATAAAAATTGCGAGAAAGTCAAGTGCGACCATTGTCGGACCCTTTATTAAGGGGGCGTTCGCGCGCACGATATTTTTATTTTCCCGATAAAAATGCGGATTACTGCATGAGAGTTATCCCTTTAGATCCCTCACTCAGCACTTTCTGAACGCGCCTCCTTATAACATTACTTGACGGTTGTCAACAATAGGGACGGTTATAAATAAGGAAAAAGGGCATAAACCGTGAATTGCCCTATAAAACCTGTCTGGGCCTGGTTTTTGTGACACAATTAACCCCCTCCCCCCCCCCCCCCCATCCCTTGGAGCTTTCCCTGGGACGGGGGGAGGGGGGGGGGGGGGGGGGTCAAGGCTGCGCTTTCACCATGGGTGATGTCCTTTTGAAAAGGTCTTCCCTCGATGAAGACTGAAGAGGGAGCCTTTACTTTTTGCTCCCACAATATTCAGTGTCCATTATCTATGTATTATGGATGCCTCCAAAAGCCTTGGTTTTTGTTTGGTTTACCTTTGTCGAGTCCGTAATTCGGATCATTTCTTGTATTTCTAGACATTTATAGCGGAAAAGTGGCGTCCGTTATTGCTTTCGAACTTCTATGAATCTGAGTCCTGCTGGAATTTTTTACAAAATTGTCAGTAGATCTCCCCAGCAAGGGTGGCCCCTTGGAGTCGATATTTTATGGAGTTATTTTCAGAATTCATTGAAGCGATGGGCCACTGGAGTCGATAATTTTGGAGGTGTTCAGATTTCATTGAAGTGAGGATTTGAAGCATGACGTAATGGGAAAAGGGACAGAGCGATGGCTGGTATGCTGTATGGAAGGGAGACAGGTGGAGGGTAGTCGGAACAGCTGAGGTTGTGACGCGGGATCAATGGTAGCCATCACCACGACGGGGGTGAAATGCGCGCGCCCAGTCGCTCAGTGCGCGCCCAGCGCTCACCCTCTGCTCACCCTCTGCTCTGCCCCAGTCTGTGATAGCCTTCCACACTGTTGATAACGTACACTGGATTCCATGTCTTCGCTTAGGACCCGTTTTGGAAGGTTAGTTTTTTGCTTACTGAAGTTGGCTTTACATACTCCGAGGGGTTAACCACTCGTTGGGAATCTTTGGAAATCTTTATGGAATCTCAGGTAATCTCAAGGAATCTCTGGAGTGGTTACCCCCTCGACATACTCTGAAAGGGAAAATTTGAAAAATAAATGTTGATTTTTTTGTTTTGTTGAAAGTGTGTGCTGTGATGAGTTTTTGTGGCATTCTGAATTTTGATCTGAATTTATTGCCATTATTGCAAATTTCTAGGACTGTTAAGGACCTTGGTTGTGTCCTAGGTCGAAAGACGCTGATGTCTTGCTTTGAGGGTTCCTTGAGTTTGAAGAGCCTCTGCGGGCAGCAGATCACTGTTTTATTTAGCCCGGGAGTGATTCGCAAGTCGGTCAAACATGTGTCCATGTATGGACCTATGATAATTGGATCACGTATGGATGCAGCTTGCAGTGACTAATATGGCCTGTATCTCCCATGCTAGATCCATCCACTTTCGCCTGTCTGCCTGTCGCGAATGCATCACTCGTGTGTCCAATCATGGGCCTGCATCCAGACAAGTTGTCTGACCGAGCGGAGGCCTGTTTGTGAAAATCGATCATTTATTTCTATACCAGCTGGTCATGAGTGAATACTGATGATTCATTAAGAGGACGCTATACCTGACGGTGCATTTTTTGCCGCCCATAAGATTAACATTGCGAGCGGCGATTCATTTTCAAGGGTTACCCTTGGTTGGAAAGACACAAAATTTTGCCTGTACCTAGCCCTAACAATGTTCTAGGGAGTGTTCGAAGCAGATTTCCCAATTTCTTACTGGTTTCTTTTATTCCAACTGTTTTGCAAATGCTATAGTATCGCATACCTCAAGAAAAGTGCTGTATCTCGAAAACCAGTAAAAAAATGGGAAATCTGCTTCGAACACTCCCTAGAGCATTGTTAGGGCTAGGTACAGGCAAAATTTTGTGTCTTTCCAACCAAGGGTAAACCTTGAAAATGAATCGCCGCTCGCAATGTTAATCTTATGGGCGGCAAAAAATGTACCGTCAGGTATAGCGGACCCTTAAATTTGGATTCTTCAGACTCGATTTTTTGTTGGGATTTCTTCCTCTGTTTTTTGAGGTTGTAGACTATTAGAAGTAGATGTAATCTCGAGGGGGTAACCACTCCAGAGATTCGTTGAGATCCCATAAAGATTTCCAATAATTCCCAACGAGTGGTTAACCCCTCGGGTAATCCCTCAGAGCTCAGTATCATCTCACCGGCCAGTGTCCAGACTGTCTACCCTCAGACCCTGTATCACTACTGAGCGGCTATAATGTAGCGAAAGCGATCGTTTTCTTGCGAGTCTAGACGGGTTTTCCGCACAGCTAGACGCCTAACCGTGTACCTATTCGGCGTGCTCTTCAACTAGTGATGAATCTGTGGCTGCACATTGCGCTTTCTACAAATTCCAACACTTTTATATACTCCGTGTCCCTGAGATTTGTGATTGTGACAAGGTAGACGTTTCTTTAGGTATTAGGAAGCTATCGAAGAATGTTTAAGGCACCTTTGTGGCACTTGAGAAACCCCGAGGGGCTAACCACTCCAGAGATTCCTTGAGATTCCATAAAGATTTACAAAGATTACAAACGATATTCATAGAAAGATGAACCGAGAAGGGGTAATAATATAATAATAGCTGAGGGTTGGGGGGGACAAGCCCAGCAACTAGACCGTTTTCAAGAACTACCCATTGTGCTCAGCTGGCAGCACTACCAAATACCAGCTCCCCTGCCATCGAGTAAACGATGGGGACCTACAGTTTTAGGTGGGTTCCGAACCACCACAGCCACGATATACATTTCACTTGACATGCTGAACATATCAGAGGTGAATGCCGAGCAGAAAAACTTTTTGGTAGGACCGGGATCGAACCGGTGTGACCCGGCTCTCACTGCTTCTCAAAATCGACCATTTAGTCCACTCGGCTATCGAGGCTGTTCAGAAGGGGTAACCACTCCAAAAAAAAAAGTAAAAAAATCCAAGATTTCCAATGATTCCCAACGAGTGGTTAACCCCTCGAGAAACCCTAACCATAATACATTGGGCTTTCGTCCCGATGGTGGGTGGATGCTGTGTTTTGAACTCACTTCTATAAGTACTGAAATGTCGAACCCATCTTGGGAATTCTTGTGTAAAGTGGTGGAGACTCATGATAGTCATGATACAGCAGTCTGCGACTGAGCTGCGGATATACCCTAGGGGCTGCAGCTGCAGGCATTCTTGTTTGAACTTTGAAAAGGTTGCAGTTGAATTTTATTTATAAGTGATTTTACTGGAAAGCTACGCGTTTTATTATTTAGTCCCACCTCTGCTAGAAGGGACAAGGTCATGGGTCATAAAAAATGTATTTAAAAAATCACGTGGAACTGAAGGATATACTCAATCATCTGTCACCGAGTATCCATTTAGTACGGCAATCATTTGTTATATCACTAATTCCTTTTTAATTACTTCTGATCGGGATCTGTATATTTTCCTTCTGATTGATGATCAGCCTTCCCGTAGGTCTGTAACAGAACTGCTCGCACGGTTTGCAGGCTTCTTGGTCTATGTCTATAATCTCAGGTGGTCTTGAATATTTTTTTGGCTGGTATTTTTATGCCATGACATGCATTGGTACCTTCTGGTGTTCCTGCCTATACCAATGCAGTACCGAGACAACAATGTCTACTTACGCTTGTATAGATATACTTAAGAATGTGGGGGTAATTTTTTCTGCAACCGGTCCAGGCTTCTTCAGCTTACAAGCTATATCTGCTACTCTTGAATGGTTTTAAAGATATAAATACGAACAAAACAGTTCAGTTTTATTCTAACGTCTTTTATAATAGTTCCCGCACATATATGGGGTTCCCCCAGCTCATGAAATATTTAAGGTCTCCCTGGCATCGCACTCAAAATCGTTAACTATCTCTTAGTGATGGAGGTGGCGTGACGCGTGGTCACCCACCTTGGATTCTAGTCATTTCAGGAATAGGTGCCATTAGGCCGTCAGAAAATAAACGATTGAATTCCACTGAAACCGCACTCGAGACTTGAATAGCCACTCTGATGACTGAGGCGTTTGATTAGGGAATCAGGAGTGACCCAGTTGTGGTTGAGTGCTCTGCCCGGTAGCCTGTGTCCAGCCAGGTGGGCCAGGTCGCTGCCTGGTGAACTCATAGGCTTGACGAGTGGTCTAAGCTCGTGCGAATTACCAGTTAAGGACACGAAGGCTTGCGTTGGTGCTAAATGAAACAGTCAATATCGTAAAAATGACGTCACCAAATTGCCTGTAAATAGTCGAGGTTAAGGGGACATTCAAGTTGAAATCTGGTTCGGTAGGGCTGTAGTTATCTCTGTTAGAAGGCAATAAAATTTTGTCCAAGCCCAAATTTCGAACTATCGAATGAAAATAATGGTTTGCAGAGATGTCTTGTATTTTTTACCGGGATGGTAGGTAATATGGTTTGATCGGATTTTGGAGAAGTTTTTTTTTCTTCAGCGAGTATCCATGTGACTTGGCCAACACGCCTGTTTCACTTTTCCATATCTTGACAATGAGACTTGTTTAGCCAGACTGACTTTATGCTCTGGTCACAGAATCGTGAAACGCTGTGTTACTGAACTTCTGCATGTGATTTAAAATGAAATTGCTTTTTTCTGTTTTCAGGCGGATGCGACGTTGGATATGGAAGAGCGGGAGTTGTGCCAGGCCAGCATGCAGTATGTTTTTCGCCTGCAGGAGGTAGAGGAGCTCAAGAAATTCGAATTTGTTGAAACGGTATAAACTTTTAATTTTATTTGCGTCAACACAGATCTTAGTCAATGACAATTTTGTTTGCTCACGTCAATACCAGACGACACGTCCAGTAGCCCTGGAAGCCTGGTCATGAAATAAGAGGCCATGCACATGGAGAGTGTGAGAGACTTCCCTCATGAGTAAATCCAGCCTGTAACTGACGTAGGTACAACTCCCAGTGGCGCTAAGGTGCTGGCTTTACTAATTAATATCAAACTGAGATTAACCCGAGTTAAGTGGTTTTACCTCCATCCTGTACGTGGAAAGGCTATTCATTTTCGGTCCCCTGTTTAAAGGGATGCGAGTCTGGAGTATTGCATGGGATGGATTCAATTTGTGTTATTTTAGTATCCCTTTCGGGATCTCGTATAACCCGGCCAAATGCTTGTATCATCGTATGTGCTTGCGCCTGGACTATGTGGAAATATCACTCCATGTTTCGGGCTATTCCTCTGGGATAGAACTAAAAAATTTACCATAAAAAAGGGCTCAAAACGAAATCGGCAGAGATGAGCATGCATATGGCACTTGAACTCGTCATAATTTTTTTACCCTTCAGTTTCCATGTTATGGGATGCGTTCGAGTGAATATTTCAGTTTGGTCCGTTATTTGAATACCACTCTTTGTAAATTCCGATTTTCGTGTGGACAGAAGTACTCTTGGTTGGGCGTTGGTTGTCTGGAGAAGTGTGCTGGTTTGGATCGGGGCCATGTGGCATTGGGGCTGAGGCTATCACGTCTGTTTACAAGACTGTCAGCCCTTGATTACGGCTCACGTATTTTTAGAAAATCACTTATCGACCTCGAGAAAGCTTTGAGGTTTCTATTGTGTCCTCATCAATCATAAACTCTCCTGAAACTCAGCAGTTGATCAAAGCTTGAGTTTGTGTAATGTGACACGCTCAATAGCATCTTTGTAGAAAAACTTTGGTCAAAGTCAAAGAAACCAAAGGAGCTCGTTAGGCGGCCGTAATTGTTATCTTTTCCTCTCTAATAGTAAATCTTATGTTGAATTTTTGAATACGAGTTTTTAAATGTCACTGCAATTGTGATTTTAATTGGAAAAGAATAAAGAAATAAGACATCATTAGGTATTCTATTTGTGATCATTTTCTTCAGATTTCTTTACAGAATTTCTAGACATTATACTGTATATCTCAAACCTTCTTTTGACCTTACCTATAGATTGAAAGATTGGTAACGATGAGTTTTCTCCTCTTATCTACATAGTGTTTTCTTTGTTTCAGTTGCTTTCATTCCTGCTGAACTGGTTCGCTTTCTATCACCAAGGTCATGATGTATATGAAGAATTTAAGCCTTACATGACGGAACTCCAGTTGAAAATACAAAAGGTAAGTAAGCAGAGTTTGATCTTTTTCGGGTTTTAATGGGAATGAGTTATTAGTAAAGAGTGCCTATGATCCTACAATAGCTGCAGTAGCTACAGTCCAAGTCAGGCTGGGGGCAAATTATTCATAATTTCTTGAAGATTTTCAGTTGACGCCGATCCGGATTTGGGTTCAATATCCTACCATACGCTAAAAATGCCAATCCGACCCTGAGCAGATATTTCCCTGATCAAGAAAAGTTTTGATCAGCCCTAGATTTGAGATTATGAGTAATCGGTACGCTCCTAGCCTGATTTGGACGATAGTCGGGGTGGCTGAGTTCTTAAACGGGAATACTTAATCTCAACACTGGTAGGTTAAAGTATTAAGCACAGGTAGGCCCTAAACTATCAAAACCATGAGTTCCGATATGTTTATTTTTGATAAAACTGATCGTGACCCCTTGACCCCAAGTAGATATTTTGTTGCCGGTTTGATCGCTAACTTATTTTGATTGCTTGGTTTTGTTTGACTAACGTTTGTGGTTTTGTAGACAAGAGAAAACTTTGACGCTACGCGAGACCAGGCCGAGTCTCTTATGAAGAAAATGCTGGAGCTGAGGCAGCAGGTGGGTTCTGAGTTTAATCCAATCAGTGACTAAGTGACTATCTCGTAATAGCTTCAGAAATTGCCCTTCTTATTAGGGGAGCGAGATTAGCTTTATTGGAATTAACTCCAGTTTCCATACAAAACTGAAAAAAGGGAAGGCAAAAAAATGTGCTGCCAGTTTATTCTACGTATTTTAGCATTTCATTTTTTTGTTTTCAGAAAGCTTTGGATCCCACGATCGGAAAATCAGAAAAATACACAAGGGAAGGCTACCTCTTCCTCATGGAAAAGAGTAAGAGAGTTTTATTCTTTCTAGAAAATGTTGATTATGGTAAGCAGGCAACAGGCTCAGCTCTAGCGCATGTCTCTAATTTTCGTCTATTATTCGAACTCATGCTGATGGCCGAACGGTTGTTATTTCACGACCGTAAATCAGGTTCTGCCAGAGACATTGTACCTACTGACCAACCATTGTACCTGAGCGCTTGTGGAGTAAGGCTGCTGACTGGTTTAACGGAACAATAAATTTGAGATTAAAAAATTAAAAGAGTTGTTTGATGGTTTTTTGCAGAGGCCTTTGGAACAACTTGGACGAAACAATACTGCAGATACAAGAAGGACACGAAAGAGTTCGAGATGTATCCCTTTAACCAGATTACTTCCAAAACAGTGGTAGGTATTTTGTATTAACCCAGGTAGAAACCCGTTCTGTGGCCGCTCACGAGCACTAACAAAATCAACATTAAAAATTTGCTCTAAGAAATTTGTTATCGTTCAGAGGTTGGAACGAAAAACAACTGAGAAAAGACGGTATTTGAGGTTGATAAAACAATTTCCGACATGCGGTACGTGTAGGTACTTGTCTCTTCCTACAAATTCCCTTCAGACACTTGTCTTGGCAAAAATGTTTTCGTTATTCACTGATGTTGATATTATTTTATGATGCAGAACGGCTGTGACAAATTCAAGCTCGCGTCCTGCACTCGAAGAATGTCTGACTCTATAGAAAAAAGGTTTTGCTTCGACCTGGTTCCGGCTGAACGGCCAGGTGTGGTGCTCACTCTGCAAGCCCTCTCTGAGAAGGATCGCAATAACTGGATGGACGTTATGGATGGAATTGAACCGGTAAATAAAATAACTAAATAAAATAATTAAAGCTAAAAACACATTTGGCGCCAAAGTGGTTTATAATGACATCTCTCCAAGAAAAATGTTGGTCATTTTACTGTTCTGAAATATAAAATAAGGTGGCTCAGTGGCCGAGTGATAAGGCCGTAGAAGCCAAGTTCGAAATGCTGTCTCTAAAACGTTTTGCACCTCTAAGGCTGAATTTCACCACCTCACGATAGTGCCTTTTAACGTTCGAATAGCTATCGATTCGAAAAAGCAGACATCCTCTCGTTAGATTTTGTTGTGTGCCTGCTTTGTTTACGTCAAATTTATTTCAACAATTTCAATCTAAAAGTGGAAATAAACGTGAAAAAACCCCTATATTTTCGGAGAATAAAGTTAAAATGTTGATTAGACTACATTAGACTACGTCAAATGAGTTGCAGGTATGAAATCCAGCCTAAGTACTAACTAGTAGACCACTCTTTTGACTTCAAAATTGTCACAAGAAATGTAAAGAAACTGCATTGGTTAGTCACTCTGAACTGTTTGTTTGTTTCGTTTAGACTTATGCTGCACCTGGGAATATGAACAAAGAAGAGCGACCACTGGACGAGGTGGGGTTTCAGTTTGTGGGTCGGTGCGTGGAAACGCTGGAAGCTCGGGGGCTGGAGGAGCAAGGCCTCTACCGTGTCGTGGGGGTGTCCTCGAAGGTATGTGCTCTATTAGTATTGTAGGTACATACCAACTAGAAGCTCGGGGGCTGGAGGAGCAAGGCCTCTACCGTGTCGAGGGGTGTCTTCAAAGGTATGTGCTATTTGTCCAGTAATTTGCCGGATGCTGTCTACTTATAGCAGGTACCTAACAGCTGAAAAAGGACCAAAAAAAAGTTTCGTAAACAGGCTACTATTGTGACTGCACCGTTGTTAACTACGATTATCTAACGAGAGTTACATCTTAAATAACCACCCCACTTGAGTATAGAGAGCTGTCCTATTTCCGGTACTAGCCCAGTGATTAGTTCTGCCTGTGTCTCATCGATGTGGAGGGAAAAACTGGAGAACTCCTTTTTTCTTTTTGTTACCTCTGGTTGTGTGTTCTTAGGTAAGCAAGCTGCTTGCGATGGGGCTGGACAGGCGGAAGGCCGACAGACTGAGCCTGGAGGATCCATTCGAGTGGGAGAGCAAGACCATCACCAGTGCTCTCAAAACATATCTGCGTCAGTTGCCGGAACCACTCATGACGTTCCACTTACACGAAGATTTCATTGAAGCTGCTCGTAAGTAGATATTGGATAGATAACCAACTGTTTCTAAAACCGCTCTTCGAATTGATACTGGAATTCTTTTGGATTTTTTGGTGCCTTTATACTACACTGAAGGACGACGAGGAATCATGTTTAAGTTTTTTTCCGACCATGTTTTGAAAACACTGTTGGATATTTAAATACTCTGAAGTATAATTCGTATGTCGATTAAGTAGTTAATTTCGGACAAATCTTTTGTTGACAAAAATTACTCGATCGTAAAAACACAACTGAGCCCGTCAATTTCTGACGCTAAGAAGACATATTATACTTCAGAATATTTAAATATCCTACATTAAAAATTGGTCGAAAAAAAACGTAAACAAATGCTGAATACCTCAAAGAGACTACATATCTTACTGTACTTGGGCTTTAAAAACAACTCCTGTGATTCTCGATTTATTTTCGTTCTTCATTTCATTTTATTAGTTTTATTTGTTCATGTTGCAGAGCGACCCACCAATGGTATGCGGGTAGCAGCCGTACATGTCTTAGTGCGGAAACTCCCGAAACAAAACTTTCTCATGCTAGACATGCTCATCAATCATCTTACCAAGTAAGTATAGATTTATTATGATTCGAAATAATAATATGTAGTTGATTTTCACTATATTACCTTATGTAGTAGTTTTGTACCGTATGCTGTGCCAGTCCACCTTGCAGTCAATATTTCGATTCAGCTTACTTCCCCTTAGTAAGCATATCGTTGCAACCATTGTGTTCCCAACTTTATTCTACGAAAAGGGACCTTGGTATAAGTATTTAATTTCACAAACATTATACGATTTGCCAGTGTGGAAATCACGTGGCAAAATCACTCAGGTATGGAATGAACTTATAATATTTTGTACAATTTCAGTGTTGCGGCAAAAGCAGACAAGAACCTGATGTCGATATCAAACCTTGGAGTGTGCTTCGGGCCGAGCCTGTTGCGACCTGCCGAGGAAACAGTGGCGGCCATCTTGAATATCAAGTTCTGCAATATCGTTGTGGAGATCATGATTGAGAATTACGAAAAAATATTCAAGACCGAGCCCGATCCGCTGGAACTTACTGCAGCCGAGCCACAGCGCTACTACCACATGTCCAATCATCGACCGGTAAGTCTTAGTTTCTTCCAAAAACGTTTTACTCTACTGCTATGGAAAATGGAAATGGAGATGCAATTTTTCAAAGCGCCTGGAGACTCAGGAGCCATGGGTGATTGGTTATAAACTACAGTCGCACGAGTGAGGTACCCGGCCCCAGCCATTGTCTGGTGGTAGCATGGATGTCATACCAAATAATATTCATTTGGTTTTGACGTCTAATCACGTATCTTCTGTGCCATCGGGCCAAATCAATGGGCCCTGAAATAAACAGGACGCAGGAAATGTTATTAATTTTTGGTAGAACAGTGCAGAAGACTGGCTGAAGAGGCAGTGAGGTTCGGCCTGTCTTAAGTGTGCCTTAAGTGTGCCTTAAGTGTGCCTTAAGTGTGCCTACTTACTGTCCAAAGTCCCCTGAAGTTGCCTTCTAAATTGAAAAATAGGTCATTCGGCGTACGGCTTCGCCTTCTGAGCCTCCAGATAGATCAGCTTGTATCAGTATTAGGAAATACATAACGAGCGCAGCAACCATCTGAAAAGGTAGCAGAACTGTCATGAGGATCATCTGATTGGGCAAGGTGCCACTGCTGAAAGTAGATACTGCTTGAAACTTACCGAAAGCAGTAGTGAGCGATTTAAATCAAAAGTTCCGTATGCTGATATGTTTGGATCCAGGTGGGTTAGCTCTGCAGAAAACGCTAGTATCTGAAAGTATTTGAGTATTTTATTTTTGCAGCATAATTTCGTTCTTCATTTAGGTAAATTGCCAGCAAACCAAACGCCACCAATTTCATGGAAATGAGCCTGCTTACTGAAGTTAAAACGGCTATCATAGAATTGTTCGAATTTTGACAAATCAAACCTAAACAAATGTAGGTCTGTTATCGAACCTTGCGTGTTGGGGTGGTAGCCGTTACAGGCGCCAGGGATTACTTAGAAAGTTACCTCTTGTCTAGCGGCTTGCTCATAAGTTCTTCCCCACAGTGCATGGAGGATGGGACCTGTCCTTTTGAACGTTTCAGCAACCATATGGCATAAGGAGACAGTCCAGACAAGTTTCACGCATTGAAAGATTGTCCAAATCTATAACACACAACACACGGCAAGGTGGTTTCATATTACTCCGTAACTGCATTTTTCCCCCTCCTCAGAACTAATGACTGGACAAGGCCTCGATAGCCGAGTGGACTAAATGGTCGACTTTTGAGGAGCAGTGAGAGCCGGGTCACACCGGTTCGATCCCGATCCTACCAAAAAGTTTTTCTGCTCGACATTCACCTCTGATATGTTCTTCATGTCAAATGAAATGTATATCGAGGCTGTGGTGGTTCGGGACCCACCTAAAACTGTAGGTCCCAATCGTTTACTCAATGGCTGGGGAGCTGGTATTTGGTAGTACTGCCAGCTGAGCACAATGGATAGTTCTTGAAAACGGTCTAGTTGCTGGGCTTGTCGCCCCCAACCCTCAGCTATTATTATTATATTATACCTTAATGGACACGATGATCCCCTCTTGCATAGTTCTTAAGCCAGTTTGTATGTCTTTGTTGATGAGGGCGTTGAGAAACGAGTAGTAAATGAGTTGTAAGAATGTGTGTCCGATGGTTATGAACAACTGGTGCGAGTAGATATTGTTTACATCACTCTTCAGGTCCCAAACCCTTCGGTACAGTTGCCGGATTTCTGCTACTTCTTCTGCAGTTGTTTTCCAGTTCAATATGTCAATCTTGCCGCGTTTATGGCTAAAAGGAACACTTTTTGTTTTCTTTGTTTTGTTTTATGATGTGGGTGCTCTGTTAAAGGGCAGCCCATGGTATTACGACTTACGACCTATGTGAGATCTATTGTACCGTCCCCAGCCATATCAAAGTCCGTATGGAAGTAAGCTAGTTTCTCGCTTGTGGCATGGCCGCATGGACGTACCAAATTTCGGCCCACCCCTATTAGGCTATGGCCAAAACACCTGCGCCGCAGGGTGCTCTCAGAAAAGTTTTTTTTATTTTTTTTATTGGATTTAATGCGCAACAATTACAGAATTATACGCGCGTAATTGCGCCTCTCAGAAAAGTTGCAAAACAGTTTGTGTAACAAATAATAAATTTATCGATATTTCATTGATAGGGTTACCTGGTGACGGTAATGAAACTAGTGGCAGATGTTTTCGTTTGATGGCTCAATTTGCGCATTTTTTCTTGAAGAACAGTTATGAAAGCTTTGGTTATCATCAGCCAGTTTATGGGATGAACTTCTTGCAGGTTATTTGAAGCAATTAGTATGCCCAAGATGGGAGTGAAGTAATTGGCTTCGCCTGCTGCAATCCTCTGAGTGATGAGAAGAATGGGTATAGTCATAATCAGCACGACTTGCGCGCAGCTAAGTACGAAAATCGTCACACATATCTTGGGAGTGACTGGCACTTTCCTTGAGATGTGGGCTGTCTCATTCAGGAGCTGGAAAATAAAGGATTTGTTAAAATGACACCATCTGCGCATGTGCTCTCTGAGCGGCGCGCGCCAGACTTATCATACTCGTAATACCCGTAGTTATCATAGAACTGTGTGTGCCTCTCAGTGGCCGAGTGGTCAAGGGGTCCGCTTTGTGTCCTGAGAGGTCCGGGTTCGAATCCCGGCGGAACGGAAAAATTTTCCGGTTCCGACATGGATGTATTGGCTTCGGCCCACTACTAAACTGGCTTCGGCCCACTCATATTCGGCTTCGGCCACTTCATCTTCGGCTTCGGCCAAAAACATCTAATATACCAACTAATCGGCGCATATGTTCTCTGAACAATAACTTACAGACCCAGAGGGGGTAACCACTCCAGAGATTCCCTGAGATTCCATAAAGATTTCCAAAGATTCCCAACGATATAGAAAGATGAACCCCAAAGGGGTAACCACTCCAAAAAATTCCAAGATTCCCTGAGATTTCATAACGATTTCCAATGATTCCCAACGAGTGGTTAACCCCTCGGACTCCGAGCTGCCGCTGGTAGTGAGGTGCCTTCTCTTGGTATCTAACATAAAAAAAATAACGAAAAAAACTTACCTGGACGATTTTTTGGTAGTTGAAAGGAGTTGTAAAGAGGAACACTACACGATAAAATTGGGTGAGAGCAACATGTGCGAAAGAAAGCTTAAGGAAGAAATCACTTCTCATATCCGAATTAATGGCATGACTTCCAATTGAGACAAAGATTTTTACGAGTGCCACGAATTGAAACAAAAATCCCAAAACTGCGAACCGTTTTGAAACTCCCCAGTTCCCTTCTGCGTCTCTTTTAAATGGCGCGCAAAGGGTTAACTTTGATAAAAACGTCACTGGTGTAATAGCATGTAAAATGGTTTTGATAGCCATAGCATCTGCGTTCTACTGCTTTCTGCCAATAAAAGATGAAGGGAAATTCTTGATATTTTCACCTGATCCCTTTAGGGTGCGTCCCACCATACTCGGTTAACGGTTAATCTCGAGTTAAATTTCAATTATTGCATGGTAAAAACCGAATTTAACCGAGTATGGTGGGACGCACCCTTAGAATAGTGCAAGTTTGTTGTTTCGTCGACTTTCGGAGACAACTGCGTTGTTCTCTTCTAGCAACTACTTACCGTATTAGGAAAGCATACACCTATAGTATCCATTGATCGACCCCATAATAAATAAGCTAACAGCCACAAATGAGTTAGTTTAATGAAAGTAATACAGTTTTTTCTAATCATAAAATGGTTTTTAATACATCTAATGCTTTTCTGTTACGAAGGAATGGGTCATTGCATTTCTTGACGAGATCGTGCATGATAAAAAGCTAATTTCTCAGCCTGTTCAGGTTCCTACAATAGCTTTAATTTATTAGCTCTACAATAGTTTTCTGTGTAAACCATATTAGCACATTAAAAAAGTTTCACAAAAAAGCGATCAAATCAATGACGGGATCCATTTTAGTAAGATCCACAGTGAACTTAAATTGGATCAGAATGATGATGTACATGGTGACTGATCCAGCGATCTGAAAATGTCAAAATCAGATTATGTTTTAGGCATTTTCGAGGGGTTAACCACTCGTTGGAAATCTCGTTGAAAATCATTTGAAATCTTTATGAAATCTCAGGGAATCATGGAATTTTTTTTGGAGTGGTTACCCCTTCGGGGTTTATTTTTCTATGAATATCGTTGGGAATCTTTGGAGTGGTTACCCCTTCGGGCATTTTTTATTAATTGAAAATTAAAGAGTGGGATGAAGAAGGGCAAACTTACCTCCCTGAGAAGACCGAAATCAATATCGCAGAAACCGGCGGCTGATATCCTGGGGTCTCTATGACGAATTTCCGAGGAAAAAATCAGCAGCTGCGGAAAGAAATTCATTCTCTTACATTTCGATTTCCCAATAATTATAATTACCCAGGGTGTTTCTCGTAGATTATTTTTTCGAGATAGATATCGGACCTCTTTAACTGTTTCTCGATGTTGGACGCGGTTGATGACGTCGTGTAGCACCCCACCCATTTCCATCGCGCTGTCTTTCCATCTCTGGCAAGTCGCAATCATCATCGTGATCTTGATTACCTAAAAAAATTAATCGTTCCTAATCAAAGACTTTTTAATCTAATTTTTCTCTTTGGGTGGAAAGACTCAGAAACTTACCTATGCACTCATTGTTTTCAGCACCTTCTCTAATCACGATAACAACCCCAAGGGCCAGGGACACTACGCTCATGGTTTTCCATCTGACCAGTGCTGGATTAGCTAAGTAAACTATAGCTTAGGGCCTACGCTCTGAAGGGGCCTACAAATGTAGGCCCCAACGTAATAAACAATTGGGAAATATATAGAGATTTCTCGGAAATTAGTGAAATTTTCGGCTCGCTCGCTTCGTTTCCTCGAAAACAGGTTCCTTTTTGGTCTTTCCCCCCGCATTCTGCTTAGCTGGGCACTAAATGACAAAAATTATAAAATAAAAGGGCCTAGAAATCGAGTCTAGCTTGGGACCTCATTGAAGGTTAATCCGGCTCTGCATCTAACAACCAAACATGGATGAATTCAGGCCAGCAGCTGTTTTTGTCTTTATGTCTTTACCGCACTAACTGAAGCTAGCTATGTGTTCGGTGAGCAGTGCGGCTTGTGTGAAGTATACCTGCACCGCTGTGAATCCGCTCACGCGAATGTGGGTCCACATATTAATTGGCGTGGTTTGAGTTCCGGAGTACTGAAAGATGGTGATGTTCCAGAAAATGTAGAACACGCCTGCGTAGAAGGCGATGCATATGAAGACGAGAAGATTCATTCCATAGATATCATTGATTTTTTTCTTCAGCCGATGAATTTCTGCGTACTTCTCTCTAATATGGCGCACTTTTTCAACGTTGTTGTGGTAGCCTTGGACGTTCTTCGTTCTTATTGAGCTTTCCCAGGCTCTGTGAAAAAAGGGGAGCCTTGTACATTTCAGTTTATTCTGATATTCCAAATGTTTTCTAGTTTTTTTACTTTCACTGAGAAAGTATTGTGAAAAATTGATTATGAGCTTATGGGTTTCTCACGATTCTGGAGATCCCCTGAGTCCAAAAAAGTGGTTCGAGAAGAAAGTCCGAAAAATCCGTGTTCGCTACAGCCCAAACTATACGGGACCCGATTTCGTTAATATTTGGTATGACGACTCAGAGGAGCCAGGTATTATAGTGGATGCGAATACATACAATATATATAACTAGCTCAACCTCGCCAGAAAAGTATGTTTCAATAATTGCAGTGGTCCTGTGATATCCCCATAGTGCTTTCCTGAGGCATAGTGTCATTTGGGCAGTGAGTCACCGAATCATTTCCCATCATTCTCCCTTTTATAGGTGGTATAGGACGTAAATGTATAAATTTGAAATTATCTTCCCTAAGGGTGCGTCCCACCATGCCCAGTTAAAATTAAACTGAAAATTAAACATAGGACAAAATCTCCAGTTTAATTTTAACTGGGCATGGTGGGACGCACCCTAAGTGGATAAGTAGATAGTTGTTACTTACATGTAGAATGGATGTATAACTTCGGATTTGTTCTGGGTATTTTTTGGTATGGTAGCCAACTCTTGCTGGATAGTGTCCATCCTGCTCCTGAGAAGTGCTATAGTTGCTATAAAGTGTAAATTTTTGCTCTCAGGAGCATTGCTATGGAGCAATGCCAAGGGACCCAGAAAAACATAAGCCCATTTGAATGGGGATAATAGCTTTTGACTTAAGCTGTAAGTGTTGAAGACGGTGGCGATTGAGAAGAACACTAAGTGCCAGCGTAACGCTCGTTGTACTTCAACGGACTCTTTGTCGCTCAGTGGCGTTCTGCAATGTAAAAAGCCACATGAAGAAGAAATCTTTTCGATAGGGTCAGGGTCAAAAGGTTGAAAAGGTGTAGGCATCACTTAAGAAAAACGACCTGAAGAATATCATTTGGCCGTAGTTTTGTCTTTCGTTATCCTTCTTAACGTAAACAGAGACATTACGTAACTTCCTATTATTTAGGTTGCGCCCCACCATACTCGGTTAACAGCTAAACCTCAGTTAAATTCTGTTTTTGCCGTGCAATAATTAGAATTTAAGTATAGAGTTAACCAAGTATGGCGGGTTGCATGCAGTCCCACCATACTCGGTTAACGTTAAACTCCAGTTAAATTTCAATTAATGCACGGTGAAAACAGAATTTAACTGGAGTTTAACCGTTAACCGAGTATGGTGGGACGCACCCTTAGTCTTTTTGTGCTTTGGCGGCAAATATCTAACATGTACGAGCTAAAAACTTAGTGTTCGAGTGTATTTCTAAAGCTTTGATGGTTTCATGAGAATGACCATTGATGTCAGCAGTGTCAATTCCATGAATATCCTTTTTGTTTCCGCTCAGTTTCTTTTGTTCTATCATTCCATTATTTTGTTTTGTCGTTTTCATCGAACCCACATGATTTGGTTGTACCTACATTTTTTCCAAAGCTGCGAGTTGGTTGAAGATATCAAGAACGTTGTTGTTCTGACGAATTAAAAATAAGGTGGTCGCTGTGAAGGCATAGATGAGACTTAATAGAAGCTGAAGACATCCGATAACGTAGAATGGATTTTCTTTGAGTTTATTTTGGTCTAAAATCTCAATAAGATTATGTCCAATAGCTCCAAAGTTCATAATTCCAGTCAGCAGAAGGTACGCGTAAAACCTGAAATATTATACTCAGTGATAAGGCCCGAGGGGGTAACTACTCCAGAGATTCCGTGAGATTCCATAAAGATTTCCAAAGATTCCCAACGATATTCATAGAAAGATGAACCCCGAAGGGGTAACCACTCCAAAAAAATTCCAAGATTCCCTGAGATTTCATAATGATTTCTAATGATTCCCAACGAAATTCCCAACGAGTGGTTAACCCCTCGTTAAGGCCCTTAATAGTAGTGATAATAACGCCCTGCCCCTCCCCTCCTAGCTCCACTTTGTGATTTTTTTTTAACGCGCGACGTTCGGAGAACATATGCGCCGATCAGTTGGTTTGTTAGATGTTTTTGGCCGAAGCCGAATATGAGTGGGCCGAAGCCAGTTTAGTAGTGGGCCGAAGCCAATACATCCATGTCGGAAGCGGAAAATTTTTCCATTCCGCCGGGATTCGAACCCGGACCTCTCAGGACACAAAGCGGACCCCTTGACCGCTCGGCCACTGAGAGGCACACTTTGTGGAAATATCTATAGGATCTTTGGGATAATTTGTAGATAAAGTAACATGTGGTGCGTAAGTGGTCTCACCTGAGTTTGCTGGACTTAAAAACATTGTTCTCATCGACGTTGTATGGTTCCAAATGCCACTTGCAAAACTTTCGCATTAAGCTGGTCAACGGAGTTTTGTTTGGAGTCGTACCTGAAGGAGCCATTTCGAAGCCAGGCTTACAAATGTAAAATCGTATACGAAAACTCGTTCCAGAGGTGCACCATACCTAATGAAATTGTTATGACAGCGAAACCATCGCTTCTCAAGCTAATTTAATAAAGTGGCTGGGTAGTTTTCCTGTAAAAATTGATGACGATTGCAATTACTATTATCACTTTCTACCCACCTATCAGGGGTGGACAGGGGTATGTCTTTAAGGGAGTCTTCATCCGCCTTTTTTAATTGTTGTTAACCATCAACAGTGCATTAATTGGATGTTCAGTAATAGGTGAAAACGAAAAAGTAGTAGCTACTTCCAGACGAGAACTAGTCCCCCTACAAGGGAGGAGGAGGGGGGGTCACAATAGTTCTGAGGGAAGGGTTTTCGAGACTGATGGTGTTGGAGCCGTATACAATACGGCTCCAACATATAAAATTCTACCCATTTTTTGGTCAATATAAGGCTCACAGCAGCCAAGGGTCCCTGCACCCATCTTATGTATATATACGGCTCCCAGCAGCCAAGGGTCCCTGCACCCATCTTATCAATATTAAGGCTCCCAGCAGCCAAGGGTTCCTAAACCCATCTTATCAATATTAAGGCTCCCAGCAGCCAAGGGTCCCTGCACCCATCTTAGGTATTTATCTGGCTCCCTGCAGCCTTAAGTATTTACCTGGCTCCCTGCAGCCTTAAGTAATTATTTGGCTCCCTGCAGCCTTAAGTATTTATCTGGCTCCAAGCAGCTCATAGCCACCATGGCAATTATTTACCTCACCTACCCCCAGTGGAGGTGACGGGTGTATGTACGAGACAACGGTCTCTATGGGACTGAGCGTCCCCGGCCCAAGCAGCCAATCACAGCGCGGCATCCCCCTGCGGATCCGCAATCTGGTTTAATACTGATTTGTTAAGTTTCTCGATAGTTGCTTAAGTTATTACTTCTTCTATGCGTAAGTAAGATATTCCTAAATATCTGTACAAAATATTAGGTCAATCCTAACAGTTTTACGGCCACAGTCGCCAAGGGAAATATCTGTCCCACACGGACACGCTTATACGGCTAATTTAATATTCTCATATTAAGTAACTTACTTAGAAGGTTGTCCTCAGCCTATGCTAGCATTGTGTACGAATATACGCTCACGGCTTCCTACAAGCCCTTTCATGTGCCCCCAGCGGCACATTGAACGCAACTGGCCTCTCGGCCAATCAGAACGCTCCGTTATGGCTGTACCTGTCAGCCCCCATAGGTTGTCCCTTATGGCTCCTATTATTTATTTTATAACTTAACAGCACGTACGTTTACAGCTGTAAATGTTAGACCATTGCGTTCCTAATTTTAATATATACCTAAGTCATTAATTTTAACCTTCTAGTGTAAATAATGCATAAGTTATCATGTAAAAGCCATGTCAGGTTCACCCTCCTAATGAAACCTAATGGAAACAGGGGATGAACTCACCCCACCAAATTTTGACTACTATTAGGTTTGAGTTGTTTTCCATAAATACAAGTTCCATTTATGGGACCATTACCATTCGCAAACTGACTATTACCTGCTCCAGACCTCTCCGCAACATCTGGTCCTTCGCGCCTCTGCTGATCGACGCTGTTCCGTCTGGAGGATCTTCGAGTGCTCCATGGCAGCAGTGGCTTATCTTCGGAGACAAGGTCTGCAAGCTCCCGCCTTGGATGCCTGACTTCTTGCAATTGTATCTTCGGCTGCTGACTCATTGTTCCCTGGCTTATGGCCTCGGGCTCTGAGTGGGATTTTCCCTCCATATGAAAATTTGCAAACCCGGCAGGAGCATATCCTGGCTAACTGGGGGCGCATTTTGGATTATGGGCAGTAGTTGTTGATGTAATTCATGAGCAGCTCCTTGGTGCCCTGTCTGCGGGACCCAATGTTCGTGTGTGTCTGCAGCAGCTACGGGAATTAATTGGCCCCCGTGCCTTTTTTTCCCGTACCACTTTGGTGGACGTAGACGCCTTGCGTTGACCAGGGAGGGGAATACCCTCGCTATCCTGGAAAACCTGGGTTTTTCTACGGGTTGTTCGCAGCTCACCCGACCCTTGGGCTTCCCAGCAGGGGTTCGGATGCGAGCTCACCGCGTCCCTGGTGCGGCCGCTGCCCCCATGAGCGCGGGGTCCTCCCAGCACCCGCGTGTGCTCGTGTCCCCTATCAGTTTGCGAGTGTAAAGTTTTACTGTGTCAAGTACCCCAGTGTACCCTCGTCCTAAAATGGAAAATTTTCGTCGTCGTCGCTGCATGCTGCAGTTGCGAGTGGGCTCTTTAGCTGCCTCCGCCGCGGCCCCCGCTGGGCTCGAGGAGCAGCTACTCGAGGAACTCGCATCCCTGCGTCACGACCTGGACGAGAATTTTGAGGATCTTTTTACCACCTGTTCTGCGGATGAGCTGCCCACTTTCACCGCAGAATACGATGCCTTGGTCAACAAGCTGCTAGTGGCTAAAAAATCCCTACAATCCGGGCTCGCTCCCGATCACGCTGGCACTCCCGCTCCACAGTCTGACACGAGTGCCACGTTTCGACTGCCACCCATCGAGCTCCCCACTTTTCGTGGCGAGCTCACGGACTGGCCCACCTTCTCCGCCCTGTTCAAGGACGCCATGGCCAACTGCCCTTCCCTCACCAGCACCCAGCGGCTGCGTATGCTGTCTAACAGCCTTGGGGGGGCCGCCAAGGAGGCCGTGAAATTCTATACAACTCAGCCGAACGCTTTCGAGGATGCGTGGGCCCTGTTGGAGAAGAAGTACTACCGTCATGCTGACATCGTCTACGGTTTGCTCGACCGCTTTCAGGCCCTGCCTCCTGCAACCCACCCCGCTGGGCTCGAAAAAATCGCGGACGTCGCCCTGGAAGTCCGCCGTGGACTGACGTTAATGGGCTATCCGACCGACCACCAAGACCACATATGGAATTTTCTTCTTCACTCGAAAATGACCCCTGCGTCCCTCGAGAAATGGTTGGGCCAGCAGGATCCAAAAACGGTACCCACCACCGACTTGCTGCTTGATTTTCTCCGCTTGCAAGCTCACATTGCCGCGCCGACCACGCCCCGCACCCAACAACCGCAGCAGCCCGCTCCCTCGCATCGTTCCGAACCGAAGCAGCGCTGCCCGGACTGTCGGTTGGATCACCACATCGCGAAATGCCCTGCTTGGGTCCAGGCCAGTTTGGAGGACCGGTGGGCCACAGTGCAACGGCTCCGTCTATGTAATAACTGCCTATCCCACACGCATCAGGCTACTTCTTGCCCTAGTGGTCCATGCCGTACCTGCAAGCGGAACCACCACACTTCCCTTCACCGTCAGCCTTCACCGCAGCAACAGCAGTCTCAACCTACTGTTGTCGCCACGACAGCCGGTGAGGCTCAAGTACTTCTAGGCACTGCGATTGTGCATATCCTAGACTTCAATGGCCGCCCTCAGGCTTTGCGCGTGCTTTTGGACAGTGGGGCCCAGACCTCCCTGATTACGGACCAAGCTCGCCAGAAACTTAGTCTGCCGCTGCTCGACGCCCCCTCGCCGATCGCCACGGCGGGCGGTGGCTCCTCCACGGCCCCTGTAACTTGCTGCACCTTGACCGTGCCACGCAGTAAGTTTAAATTACCACTTCATGCTCTCGTCGTACCGCAGATCGTCAGTGTGGACCTTCCCACCTGTCGCGTTCCTCGAGCTGCTCTTTCGCCATTACTGCACAACAAGAAGTTGGCCGACCCAAAATTCGACATTCCAGCTCCTGTCGACATGCTGCTCTCAGCCGATGTCTATGTCAAGCTCGCCACGCCGAATTGTCACATTATTTCCGACCTCATGGCCCAGAAGTTCAAAATGGGCTGGGTTCTCCAAGGCTCGTGTCCGGTCCCTCGTGCTCCCGTTCCGGTGGTCACTGCCCTTGCAGTACCCTCAGTCCACCAGTCCTGGGAAGGCGGGAATTTTCCTTCAATTCGTCCCTGCACGATAGAAAATTCCGCTCCACACCCTAATACGATCCGACCAAACCGCTCCTGCGTTCGGAAACCGCCCTTTGCTGGGGCAAATCGCCATATCAGAGTGTCACGCTATCATGATCTGAATGAAAACCTCACCCGGGGTCCTTACACCGCCCCTGGAGGTTGTGGCCCTGCTCCACCGCTGACATTTTGGACCCCCGCGCCGTTAGAGCTGATGGTACCACGCCACCCTACCCAGTTCCAGACGATGACACGGACCAAGAATCGAAGACGAAGAAACCGCGGACGACACCGATGGCCACAAGGACGCGTCCCCGATGGGCACGTCCCAGACCCCGGGCCAGCAGATCACCTGTAAGTAGGTGCTACGGTTTTTTCCCGGTTGTACAGGATTTTTCTGGTTAGTTTTATCGCTTATTATGTTTTTGTATAGCTCAAACATTTTCCCTCACTTATTTTCCTTTTTTTTTTGGGCCTCTCGGCCCAAGGCGGGCGGAATGTTGGAGCCGTATACAATACGGCTCCAACATATAAAATTCTACCCATTTTTTGGTCAATATAAGGCTCACAGCAGCCAAGGGTCCCTGCACCCATCTTATGTATATATACGGCTCCCAGCAGCCAAGGGTCCCTGCACCCATCTTATCAATATTAAGGCTCCCAGCAGCCAAGGGTTCCTAAACCCATCTTATCAATATTAAGGCTCCCAGCAGCCAAGGGTCCCTGCACCCATCTTAGGTATTTATCTGGCTCCCTGCAGCCTTAAGTATTTACCTGGCTCCCTGCAGCCTTAAGTAATTATTTGGCTCCCTGCAGCCTTAAGTATTTATCTGGCTCCAAGCAGCTCATAGCCACCATGGCAATTATTTACCTCACCTACCCCCAGTGGAGGTGACGGGTGTATGTACGAGACAACGGTCTCTATGGGACTGAGCGTCCCCGGCCCAAGCAGCCAATCACAGCGCGGCATCCCCCTGCGGATCCGCAATCTGGTTTAATACTGATTTGTTAAGTTTCTCGATAGTTGCTTAAGTTATTACTTCTTCTATGCGTAAGTAAGATATTCCTAAATATCTGTACAAAATATTAGGTCAATCCTAACAGTTTTACGGCCACAGTCGCCAAGGGAAATATCTGTCCCACACGGACACGCTTATACGGCTAATTTAATATTCTCATATTAAGTAACTTACTTAGAAGGTTGTCCTCAGCCTATGCTAGCATTGTGTACGAATATACGCTCACGGCTTCCTACAAGCCCTTTCATGTGCCCCCAGCGGCACATTGAACGCAACTGGCCTCTCGGCCAATCAGAACGCTCCGTTATGGCTGTACCTGTCAGCCCCCATAGGTTGTCCCTTATGGCTCCTATTATTTATTTTATAACTTAACAGCACGTACGTTTACAGCTGTAAATGTTAGACCATTGCGTTCCTAATTTTAATATATACCTAAGTCATTAATTTTAACCTTCTAGTGTAAATAATGCATAAGTTATCATGTAAAAGCCATGTCAGGTTCACCCTCCTAATGAAACCTAATGGAAACAGGGGATGAACTCACCCCACCAAATTTTGACTACTATTAGGTTTGAGTTGTTTTCCATAAATACAAGTTCCATTTATGGGACCATTACCATTCGCAAACTGACTATTACCTGCTCCAGACCTCTCCGCAACAGATGGTATACCTTCGTAAAATGCAAGTTCGGGTAACGAAAATTACGGATTAGGGGCAATTTTAAATTACGTACTTTCCTATAATAAAAAATTACTCCTGTGAGAAAACTTTGGTCTTGAAAAAACGATAGAAAGTATAGGTATAGCGGACGGGCGAGCGAAGAAAGTGAGAAGAAAATTCATTACATGCGAGTACAAATATCAAAACATGAAGTGTGATGATAACGAATTTATTTTCACTGAAACACACACTATGTACATAATATTTCGAAAAATAGGATTCTCTGGTTTCTATTATGGTAAAGTTTTAGAAGGTTCCCCTGAAGAATATGAGGCTCTCCACAGGGTCCAGGCCGTCCAAGTCAATAAATGGAAACTTGAACTGCAATACGAGGATGACGTACATAATGACCCCTGCTACAATCTGGAACAGAAATGCGATAAAAGAAACGGAATCGGAATTAGAATTGAAAAAAATTCTGTGATTATACCTATACCTACTGTTGCCACTTGGTTATAGCTATAGGTTTGAAAGCAAGAATCTTAACATGTCTTGTCCTATATGCCAAAAATACCGGCGAAAAGTAAAAGAAAAAGTATTAGTACGAACGGAATAGAAGAGAGGACCATCTACGTTAAAGAATCCAGCTGCGTCGAAGCCCATGTTCCTTTGCCGTAGCTCCAGCGAAAATAAGGAAAGCTGCGAAATAGATACCTTGTTTTGTGAGATATTAAGACGTTGCCGTTTTACCTAGAATTTCTTCCTATGAGATTTACCTCCTCTTTTTGAGTGCTCTCATGTGTTCGTGCGATTCTAGAGTGGACAGCTTCTGCTGTGGCGGCAGCCATATTCTCCAGTCTCTGACAGCACCATATGGTTACAGCAGTCTGAAATAAAGAGTACGACATTAGCCGCGCGTATTTTCCACTCTGCTGCTTTCCTTCCTGCAGTTGGTGGCTCTTGCTGTAAGGTGGCTATTCTCAGACTCTTTATGCTGACTTCAGTTCAAGCTCTCTGACAGTTTACTCTATCGAACCTTATTTGCATATACTTGCCTTGACCACGCGAACGATAGACCATAGGGTAGGCCATGCCAAATCATTAGCTTTTTGAGTTCCAAACTGTTGCATGGATATCGCTAAGAAGGAGGTGAAGACGCAGTCTAGGAACGTTTCTAGGACAGACAGGAGTAGGCGTGTCGAGTACAAACTGTTGATTTGCTCCTTCAACTCGTGAATCTTCTCGTACCTTCTCCTCAGGTATTTCGTGTTTCCGAGAATTGTTGACTCTTTTACCCAGCTGAAAACATAAGAAGTGAGTGGGAGGAACCTTACTGCAATTGAACCTAGCTAACAAGCGGTACGACACGGTCGGACAAAACTTTACCTGCTTATTTGCGTGATTCCTAGAAATAAACCCTTGGTTAAATGATTAAAGACGGAAAAACTTTTTGACGAAAGGAATGGTCCCAGAATGTTCTCCCGAGTACTTAGAGACCCCACACGACATACTTCGGCAACCACACAAAACTACCCCCTAAAAGGAGGTGGGGTGGATGGGGAAGCTCGGAAAAACGTTTCGACAAAATAAATTGTCTCAGAACGTTTCCCTGAGCATTTTGATACCCCACACAATGTACTTTGGAAAGTATCCAAAACTCCCCCCATAGGGGGGGGGGGGTGCGGCGAAAAATCATTTTGACCATATAAATTGCCTCAGAACGATCTCCCGATCATTTTGAGCCCCCACAACCCATATTTCGCAAACCACTCAAATCTACCCCCCTTAGGGGGTGTGGTGCTTGGATACGTTCAGAAAAACTTTTTGATACAAAAACTTGCTTCACAACGTTCGCCCGAACAGTTTGAGACCCCATAAGCCGCACTTTAAAAGTCACTCAAAATTGCCCCCCCCCCCTGGGGGGGGGGGGGGGAGGCTCGAAATAAGCCATATACCATTTGTGACGAGTATGGCCGTTGTCACGTGTCATATCCAGAACTACTCATATACCACAAAAAACTGAATCCACTGATTTCGCCCTTTTACAGGTCCAGGGGGGACTTCCCCCCCTTTTTTAGCGGCCAGGGAGTTATGCGGGGGTAGTGGGTGGTATCATTGGATTCGTAATTATTTGTTCTATAATTGTCTAAAATTTGATCGAAATCGTTAGAGCCGATTTTGAGCAAATATTTTTTTTCTACTTTTTGGGGGTGTTTTAGGGGGGTAACCCCCCTTAATTTTAAAGGGGGGAAACTGGGCTTCTGGATTTTTATTTCTTCCAATTTTAGAAAGGTCACTACCGATTTTGAAGAAAATCGGTTGAAAAGTGTGCCGTCCAGGTCAATGCCACATACATAGCTACATACATACATAGCTACATACATACATAACTACATACATACGTACTGACACGGCGTACCTGACCTCTTCTAAAAATTCCTGGGGGCAAACTTTTCGTCGGATGACAAAAGTGAGTTGGTTTTCATATTCCGAAGGCATGGACGTTTCCGAAATGTATATGCAAGTTCCAATCGCTTTTGAGGTCTGGGAGCAATGACGGTTCAAAGTTGAGGTTTGCCGAAAATTGGCCCGCACGAATACAATACTTTACCTTACGTATACTCCGTATACAGGTAAAGTAAAAATGAGGCGACCTGGCCTACCAAAAGCCCCAAAGAAGTTTTTACTTTACCTGTATACGGAGTATACGTAAGGTAAAGTATTGTATTCGTGCGGGCCAATTTTCGGCAAACCTCAACTTTGAACCGTCATTGCTCCCAGACCTCAAAAGCGATTGAAACTTGCATATACATTTTGGAAACGTCCATTCCTTCGGAATATGAAAACCATCTCACTTTTTTCCTCCGACGAAAAGTTTGCCCACAGGGATTTTTAGAAGAGGTCAGATACTCCGTGTCAGTACGTATGTATGTATGTATGTATGTATGTATGTAGCTAGCTAGCTAGCTAGCTAGCTAGCTAGCTAGCTATGTATGTGGCATTGACCTGGACGGCGCACTTTTCAACCGATTTTCTTCAAAATCGGTAGTGACCTTTCTAAAATTGGAAGAAATCAGAATCCGGAAGTTCAGTTTCCCCCCTTTAAAATTAAGGGGGGTTACCCCCCCAAAACTCCCCCTAAAGGTAGAAAAAAAATATTTGCTCAAAATCGGCTCTAACGATTTTGATCAAATTTTGAACTATTATAGAACAAATAATTACGAATCCAATGATACCACCCACTATCCCCGCATAACTCCCTGGAAGGGGGGAAGTCCCCCCTGAACCTGTAAAAGGGTGAAATCAGTGGATTCAGTTGTTTGTGGTATATGAGTAGTTCTGGATATGACACGTGACAACGGCCATACTCGTCACAAATGGTATATGGCTTATTTCGAGCCTCCCCCTCCCCCCCCCCCCCCAGGGAGGGGGGCAATTTTGAGTGACTTTTAAAGTGCGGCTTATGGGGTCTCAAACTGTTCGGGGGAACGTTGTGAAGCAATTTTTTGTATCAAAAAGTTTTTCTGAACGTATCCAAGCACCCCACCCCCTAGGGGGGGTAGATTTGAGTGGTTTGTGAAATATGGGTTGTGTGGGCTCAAAATGATCGGGAGATCGTTCTGAGGCAATATATTTGGTCAAAATGTTTTTTCGCCACCCCCCCCCCCCCCCTTATGGGGGGAGTTTTGGTTACTTTCCAAAGTACGTTGTATGGGGTATCAAAATGCTCGGGGAAACGTTCTGAGGCAATTTATTTTGTCAAAAAGTTTTTCCGAGCTTCCCCAACCCCTTCACCTCGTTTTAGGGGGTAGTTTTGGGTGGTTGCCATAGTACGTCGTGTGGGGTCTCTTAGTACTCGGGGGAACATTCTGGGGCCATTCCTTTCGTCAAAAAGTTTTTCCGTCTCCAATCATTTAACCAAGGGTTTTTTCTAGGAATCACGCAAGTAAGCAGGTAAAGTTTTGTCCGACCGTGTCGTACCGCTTGTTTATTTATTTATTTTTTCCATCAGAAAAAACAGCCAACAAGCGGGTTCATTTTTCCCTTAAAATTGGCCAAAGCGTTACCTGGTCCAAATTGATGCTGGAGCTGGGTTTCTTTCTTCTTCCAAATCTGTTCCTGCTAAAGACTGATGAAACTTGCGAAGAGCTTGTTGGAGCGAGAAGGTCATATTAAGTAACTGAAGATCGAGAAAGAAAACTACGGCTGCTGCATTGGTTTGAGCCCATTTAATGAACCAATTAGAGCTAGAGTCAAACCAAACGCACACACTCGCTGTTAGAGAAAACGCAATCATAATGGCAGGTTGCAGAAAAAATTTCCAACCACTTGTCTCCCGTGATGGTAGCTCTCCGTTCAATTTTGAAAGGCCCTGTAAAGTTCGAACAAACTTTCGATGGTCTCAGCTGAAAAGAAGAACCGACCAGGAGTAACTAACGGAAAAAATAATTATTCGGAAAAATGATAGAAGAAGAAATGGATTTTTTCGGATGTTAATCAATCTTGCGATGAGAAGTTGGTGCAAAATTGCTGCAATCGCTGATAAATTAGTAAGCATGATTGTTAAACAGGACCCAGTCGCTGAAAAGGCGATTTCTTGATTTTTGTCAATCAGGCAGACATTGATCAAAACCAAACGGCCTGTGTATATCCCAATTCTTGCAGGGTTCCAAAACGTGTGCCTGTTTTTCGTTTTCATTTTTTGATTTGACGAATTTGAGGGGTTCATTTCGATGTATACTTTAGTCATGGTGCGAGCTTGACGAAGAATTGCTTGCAATAATGATTGTAATTTCTCATCAGACCTCGCGAGCATGAAAGCTATTACCTTATTGATCAGATATCATTTCTTCATCCACTTCAGCCACTTACATCTCGATGAGTGGAATATATTTAGTAATAATGGAAAATAAGGTGCATTCGTGTCGTGTAATAATATAGATGAGTGGAAGGGCACTTGTAATATCTGTGGTGCGTAATACATAATGCAGAAAAAAATATGGAATGGATAATGATTTAAATACAGTAATGCCCTTTTAACGTCAGAAATTAGTGCATTAAATTAGGATTTAACGAAAAAAAAAGTTAAGTAGTTAGAAATATCGTCAAGCTGGACCTGATGCAGGAAATGAGTTATAATGCGTCCCACCATGCCCAGTTAAAATTAAACTGGAGATTTACCATGTTAAATTTAACATGGTAAACATAGGACAAAATCTCCAGTTTAATTTTAACTGGGCATGGTGGGACGCACCCTTAGTCACCAATTTTTCATTGAAGGAATCAGTTATTGACAACAAAGTAGAGTAAGTTATGTAGAGGGTTGGATCCGTTAGTTGGGAACTCAAATTGCAGAAGAACTACGGTGTATGTCGTGATAGCTCCCATCATCTGCAAACCGGACAATTTTTTTATTTATAAACGCGCTAAATTTTTCATTTTCGAATGAGTAAGGTTGTACCTGTGGTTGTACTTTACTGCAATTTGAACTCACCGTTGCAATTAGTGAGTTGTCCATGGGAAAGAAATTGCAAGCTGTTATCGTCATTCTGCTTTGTAGGACTTCCAGTGAGAAGATTTTGATCTGAATTCAAAAAATTTCATAACGCTAATTATCGTAGGTACCTGTTATTGCTTAAAAGGTGACATTCAATGAGATTCTTTTTTGGAAATAATTTCTTCTTAGGCTTCCAACTAACCTGCTGCCTGATGGCTGCGTCAGCGACGTCGGTCCAGGCACCATGGAGTACCGCGCCTATTTGCTTGGCCTTTGCGGTAAAATTCCCGCAAACTGTGATTATGACGATCAGCTTGACGAAAATCGATGGGAACCAGGTCTTTAGGACTACTGCTCTGAATGGATCGTTTATGTAAGTCCTTCCGGTTTGCAATTGGACGATATTGAGGAATACTACGAATACTAGCTCCCCGAAGGCGTAAGCCACGGTGGCAAGTAGCTGGAAAGTGAACAGCCGTTGCACCCGAAGCTGCAGCTGGTGGATGCGAGAGTAGAGAAGGTTCAGGTACCTGAGTCGCTCAAGGGTGGGCCGTATTCTCCGTTGCTTCCGGCTGGAGAGAGAAAGCTTGGTTAGGATGCATTTGTCGGATAAATTTGTGAAATATGATTCACGAGTTTTGAACTTACGAGTATTGTTTTACATACCTTTCAAAAGCTGAGCTATGTTTTTCAAGTTCGTGGTGTAGGTTCCTGACAAACATGGTGAGCAATCCAACCAAATCAAGGAAAACAGTCTCGGCGAAGTAGTTGGCGACGTAGGTTATCGGCGAAAAGTAGGCATGGGAAATGCGAGCGATCCAGCTGTACCTAGGCCCGAGGTAGATGCCATAGCTTGTTATGAAGACGAACCAGCAGGCTGCTAGCAGTTGGATTGTCAAAGACAAGGTGAAGGTTCTTAGCTGATGCCGTGTGAACGGCAGGTCCTTCTGGAGGATAGAAATCTGCAGAAAGGAGACACCGACATGCAGTGTTGTAATAGTCGGAAATGAAGAGTTTCGGGAAAGGTCGTACGAACGTTACAATAATGATTGTTTACCCTTTGGTTGAAGCTGAATTGAAAAAACTGTAGATATATTTGCGTGTTTTTTAACTCGGTTAGATAACGATAGGAGCCCATACGTCTTACCTTTGCGCAGTTCTTTTCTACTTCCCAATACTCTGCTTATGTTGTACCGAGGGGTTAACCACTCGTTAGGAATCTCGTTGGGAATCATTGGAAATCTTTATAAAATCTCAGGGAATCTTGATTTTTTTTTTTTTTTTTTTTTTTTTTTTTTTTAGTGGTTACCCCTTGATGGTTCATCTTTCTATGAATATCGTTGGGAATCTTTGGAAATCTTTATGGAATCTCAAGGAATCTCTGGAGTGGTTACCCCCTCGTATTGTGCGTAGGTCTGTAAGTTATTGTCGTACCTGATTGACGATATCACACACTGGTTGGTAACCCATGGCAATAGTGAGCATGCCAACTGTTGTGTAAGCAGCCAACAGTCCATTGCGCAGAAAACCAAGAAACAGAAAAGGATTCATAGGCACATCGACTGGAGCTAGAAGGACGAAATACGTGGCATTGACTACTGGCCAGGCGATTAGGAGAATTGCCCGGAACAGCCAGAGCAAAGGCTTGATTATTTCAAGATGGCCTTGTTGGTTCACTCTGAAACCAATTTAGGAAATTAATCGTTGCAAACTTTTGGATTAGGAAGTTTTAAGTCTGTTGTAAGTTTCAGTAAAGATTAGAACCAGTTGGCTTGGTGTCAATATGAAAGTGCCAAGTGTACCCATTTTGATAGAAACAGAGTTGGTGTATTGTAAAGGTTTCCACCAGCCTTCTGTCGTGTTCCCGCATTTGTTAATAAGACAAGGATGACAAGCGTAATAGAAACCATTTTTCTCTAAATTGGACGGTTATTGTTTGCTCGTAGGTATAGCACTGCAAACATACTTACGCTGAATTTCACCACCTTCCAATAGTGTCTTTAACGAGAGGATTTAACGAACCGATTTGCGTTATCGTATGTTTAGCTTACGACAAGTGCGTTCGCAGAGAAACAAGTGCAAGCGCAAGGCATTTGTCGTAAGCTAAACATACGATAACGTGGATCCGTTCGTTAAATCCTCTCGTTAAAAGACAATAGTGCCTTTTAACGTTCGAATAGCTATCGATTCGAAAAAGCAGACATCCTCTCGTTAGGTTTTATTGTGTCAATAAAATTCGCCTGCTTTGTTTACGTCAAATTTATTTCAACAATTTCAATCTAAAAGTGGAAATAAACGTGAAAAAACCCCTATTTTTTCGGAGAAAGAAGTTAAAATGTTGATTAGACTACACCAAATGAGTCGCAGGTATGAAAGTTATCGTTTTCGCTAACGCACGGAAAATCCACTCGAAAGCTAACGAAACGGTAACGGTGCGTGGTGAAAGCTGTTAACATTTTTTACCGATACGATAGCGCTATCGTGTACACGATAGTCTTGACGTTAAAGTGGTGAAATCCAGCCTAAACACCAAAATTTTTAATCACCTATAGGGGGAAATTAAAAACACGTATGTTAGAAAAACAAACACTCGGAGATGGTTTATCATCCTGTGAATGACAGTCAGTAAAGGACACTGTGAAAATTTATTTCACATGGTTGATGTGATTTGAGTGCTTTCTTTTTTGATTGAATTCTGATTTATTCATGCAGAGTAACTAGCAGGGGGATTACCTATGGTCCTGACAGTAGGGAATTGTGTCCCGAAGGTGGTTAAACCTGTTGGAAATTCTAATTCCAGTTCCGTGATATTATTTTGCTGGAGTACTCTAATTTAGACGAAACGGCATTCCCAAATGAAAAAATAATTTCGAAATGAGTTATACGATTCAGTTTTCGTACGTCAGTACAGGCTAATTTCGTAGCAAATTTATTAGAAGATTTAGAATACATAGCGTATTCGAATATTATTAGCCCTTCTTCGGGGTCCCTATATAAATTGATTTGGTGTGAGTCTCTCTCAAAATTTGAATAGCATGCTCCAGGTGAGGCACCTTTTAGGGCTAGTGTACTACTTGCTTTAAGTGTTATGAATCATGAATCCACGACCCCTACGTTCATTAAAACAAAATAATTGGAATATTTGTTTTATACTTTGTTTTAGGCCTTGAAATCATCCCAGCAACAACAGGCGGGTATTTACGGGTCGTCTGGTCATGGAGGCGGCATAGGTGGCGTAGGGCCCCCCCGAGGGTCCTCTTCTCCTGGACCGCCTCTGCGAGCTCCGCCTCGGCATCACTACGCCATGCAACACCCCGTCACTCATGTAAGTCATTTCATTTGAATTATAGTAGTACCTACACTGCGGTGCAAGGGATAAGGAAATGCCTGAGGCGACGACCCAGCAAGTGCAGGGTGACCAAAGTGTACCGCAATGTACCTAATAGGAATAACCGGAGGTGATGTCACCTGCCTACACTGGGGTGGAGTTGTTTTGGTCACCCTGCCACTTGCTGGGTAGTCGCCTCAGGCATTTCCTTATCCCTTGCACCCTAGTATAGTATACTGATGTACTGATACTATTTCTTACTACTATACTCACTTCTCAGTGACCTGAAAGCACTCGTCTTCAGCTGGTGGCGCCGATTCACACTATACTGTTTTGTATAAAAAATTTTTTGAGGAAACTGTTGGACATACAATGTATATTTGCTCTGAAATATAATGTAATTTAATGTGAAAACTCGTTACAATATACATACGTTCAAATTTTATGAATTTTTTACAAATCAAAATAGTCAACAGACAGCATTGGGTGGAGGCTTATGAGAATTGTACAAATAATAGCTTGGTCCTGTTATCAAGACTCGGGTATCCGGTCTGGTTGAGTTATCAAGTTATCAGGCATACTGCAGTACTACAGTCTGTGTTCATATGGAATAATAGTTGCTGTCCTATTCCCTGAGACATCCCGCTCATTTGTGTCTCGTGCTTCGTAGATGAAAAAAGTTCTTCCCTTTGACATTTCTTTTTTCCCGCAATATTTTGGCCGAATTCATTCCAATGTCAAGTCCCGAAAAAATAATGTTTGTGGTGTTAAAGGAATGTATTCACCGAAAAAATTCGGATTTTTCTTAGAAAGATGCCAGAAAACCTCATCATTTTGTGTTTATTGTTTTTGATTGGAGGCTGTGACGAAAACGTTCTACAGTGACGCTCCGTCCTCGGTGAGCGTCCACAACACTCACAACACTAGTCCAAGCAACGTGCCACGGGACAGAGACCGTGACTACCTGTCGAGGCTCGACCCAGGAGGATCAGGTACCTACAGTCTTACGTTAACTGGAATATAGGCCGCAGAGTACCCCATAGTGTACTTACGCTCCTGTGCCCTGGCTTAAGTCACGTGCAGATGTTCAGTAAGCATATTTAATGTATTGACCTACGTTAAGCTGTACTCTACTCTAGAGCTTTTAGTAGCCTGTTAAATGAATTTTTTCGGGTCTCTTAAATTTGAACTTTAATTTTTCAGAGCGGGACAACTACTGGAGAGAGCCCGGGCAGCCATCTCCGGACGGTAACCTCCATAGCATTAATCCACACCCATCTCATCACATGCCCTTTGACCTCGCTAGAAGGCTCGGTAAACCTGCTGCTAAGTGCATCAAGCATAAAGCATGCGCTGACCTTTCGAATGTCTAGTGCTAGTGCATGATGCACTTTCCGTTTGCTTGAGGCGGAAATATCAAGCAGACGTTTACTTCATTTGAACAATAAAATTTGACACGGAAGTTTTGGAGAAGTATTGTTATGGAAGAGGAACGGTTACTGCGGTTTTTTCCGTCTTGTTGGCTGTAAAAGGAAAATTGTCGTCTATAAACTTCAGACAAAAGAAAAGAAATATGCTTTTTCTGCAATGCTTTTTCAAAATTTCTGGAAGTAAGCCACCGTCTATCATGAATTTTCCCTGAAAGAGTTTTGACTCCGACGCATGTGAATTTTTCTGGTTCTCCTTGAGTATGGTGATTGTCAATCGTTTACTTTCCGTTATTCTCATGCATGGAATGTTATATGTGTTAAACATTATTATCATTTTGTTCTACCTTTCTCTTTACGTACTGACTCTTTTTATCGAAAGGTCGGTGAGTGAATTACCATTGTCATGTGTTTCTGTCATAGCATGCTCATGGGACGTAGAATCGAGATAAACAGCTGATTTTGCAAGTTTCCTTCGTTATTTATTATTCGTTATTCTTTTGAACTGTAACCACTATAAAGCAAGCTTGAAGTTTAGGTAGGTGCGTGCGTAGTCAGTGCTACGAACTTGTACATTGGCTTTTATTTCATAACTATATTTCATGATTTTATGTGTTAGCGATGTCTAGTTCGGATTAGTGAATATTTGTGCATGGTTTTGGTTTTATTAAATTTCATTTTACTATTACTAAATATCGAAGTTTGAGGTAATTTTGTACCTGCGGATATGAACAGCGGGATACCCACCCTGGGAAAACTATTGGCACCTACTTAAAACTAAAATTTATGGAGCATCCAAAGAATGTTGAACAATTATTATTCTCATTACTCAAGTATTTTAATAACATAACACTACATTAATACCTACTAAAAAAAAAAATTCACTATAAACTGCATACCTACTTGCTTTTCTTACTGTTTAAAATATTGCCTGGTGATCGTTCTTTATTCTTTTCCATCTTGTTTCTGGTGTCTGGGGGTTAATCACAGCACATCTGAAGACCTCAATCTGTTCCTAGGTAATACATCACTTTTCTACCACTGGAAGATGAAGGTGTCGTGTGTTTTCACAATTTAACAAACTTTGCATCTCTTTCTAGCGGAGCGGCATGAAGGTCTGAACAGCACAAGCAGCTCTAATGACTCGATGTCTTCGAGAGAACTTTATGGTCCCGATGGGACGGAATACATAGCCCGAGCAGCTTACGCCCGAGCCGAGTCGCCCGACGTGGTAGCGCGAGCCTCCTACGCCCGGACCAGCAGCCCGGACGCGCAGTTCAACCCTGGGCCACCTAATGATGTCCGCGTGAGGTCGTCTTTCACGCGGACGGGCAGCCCGGACTTGCAGTACCCACCCGTGGCACCGGCAAAGGACTCGAGAGCTAGCTTGGGAGTTCATCCTCCTCCCGTTTACCGCTCCTCCATTGATAATGTGTAAGTAGTATTATTTGAAACAACTGTCGACTAGAGCTGTTGTTGGAGCGGCTGTTTTAAAGTGCTGTTTTAACTAACGATGTAACTGTCAACCTGACAGCCTTATTTTATTTTGAACTCTTTTTTACTACGCCAGGTTAGGTACCCCTGTAATATGTTCTGATGTGTTCTCCTGAACTTTCTACATCAAAAGGATCGCAATCCTAAACCAGAAGTTTTGTTGCGGCTAAAAACCCTGTGTTAAAACATTGCCTAACTTTTCCTTTTTTGAGCTGTGCATGTTAATTTCGATTCTCCATGTTTCATGTTTTTGGCTGTGGCCACTGTTGGTTAACCTGGAAATAAGCCATTTCACACAAAAAGTTCAATACGAGACCTTATTTCTTTCCTTTGTCTTTACCTCACATTTCTCTTAGCTTGTTTCATTGGCTTGTTTGCATGATACCTAAGCATGATCACGCTGGTATTCTTGCAATACCTTTTCGAGTTTTGGTTGCCTAACGAAAATGCCTACTCTTGTTACATTAACTAAATTCTTTGCGAGAGTACCAGTGTCGGGCGATTTGACGCTGCCTTGAGTGCCAGTTCAAGTCGCTGGTGAGAAGTGACTTGGGAGTTGCCTGCGCCATTTTGACTCCGGAGGCACCGATGATTTGAATGGACACCCTGTTTTCTTGTTCTATGACTAACCTGATTTGTTGCAGGGCTTCTTTCAACTATGCCGCTGACGCTAGTCGGTTGCGGAGCCAGACCTCCGAGTCTGACTCTGTAAGCGTCAGGTGAGGCCTCTTTCTTTCTCCTTGCTTTGTCCTTTAAGCTTAAAATGACATAATTTGGAAGAAAATTGTTGCACACTTTTTTGTTTCTTCTGTGGCATCTTTTCAACGTAAGCTCCAGGTCACAAATACAGTGTACAGCTGCAAAATTCTTCCTATTCTCACTTTGACGAAGCCACAGGCATTTTCTATATTTTACTGAATTATGTATATTCGATTCTTTTTTATTTGAGTCATAAATTTTTCTAGTTTAGAATACTAAATATAGATTTACTTTGAAATGAGTTGCTAGATAGTGTTCTTAGGTACACTACTTGAGAACTTTTGACTCTTGTCTAGAGAAATTTAATTTCAGAAACACAACCATCACCCGTAACAGAGAATACCTAAGTATTTAGAATTTGGTATTGGCACTTAGGATAAAATGTTTTGTACATTCCTTTTTATTACGTAATTATTGTGTCCTATCCGATATTGCTGTTCTCTGCTTCCTTCAGGTAACAGTTGAAGGCAAGCGCTCGTATGTGAGGTGCATGGGCTACCTACGTATCTACACGTTGTTTTTTCACAGGTTTGCTGCATGTTGTTATTACAGTTGTGCTTATTTTTTTGGCGTTTTGTTTCACGTTTATCTATAGTGTGGTATTCCATCTGTTGGTGCTGGGTTGTGGCCGGACTGTTGTGGTTGTGTGAAGTTTTGTCGAAAACGTAGCCGCAAAATAGTGGTGAAAATTTTAGATAACATTTGATTTCATTTTCTTTCAGGCGTGTGCGGACTCTGTATGCTTGCCTGGGAGAAAACGACGGGGAGTTGTCATTTGACCCCAACCAAATAATAACAAATGGTGAGTGAGATTTTTTTAGAGGGGGGGGGGGGGGGAGTCACAAGGGAACGTACACACATAAGTACTGGATTGATAGTGAGCACGGAGCATTGTTATAGTGATCAATTAAGTCCGCTTGTATTGCATTAGTTGTTTCTTAATTTAATTGTGTTTGACTGACAATTGGTTTTGTTGGTTTAGTGCGACAGTCCATGGAGCCAGGCTGGCTGGAAGGAACGTTGAATGGGAAGACTGGTCTCATCCCAGAGAACTACGTCGAAGTGCTACCGTGACGCCGCGATTGGCGTCGCCCGTCCGTCAGTTCCACCTAGACCCGATCACCACTGAGGCTCGCCAGCGGAACGTGAGGCGATGTTTCCAATCCCCCAACAGACTATCCTTCCTCTTCTGGACAACTCGGCAAGTTTCTGTGTTGGGGTTTGGGTTCTCATTGTGTTAAGGCACCTAGAGCAACTGCGTGATAGAAGGGTCACCTCAGAAATGTTTTCATTTTTTAGACATAAAAATAACAGTACAGTAAACTTTTAGAATTCCCTCAACTTAGCTAAAGCTAACAGTGTTGGAATATGAATGAAATCATGAATGACCCTTGTATTGGGTAAGTGCTCTTGGTGGCTTCTACCCTTGCCTCACCGGCTATAATGTTTCACAACTCATTTCTCAGTTCAGTGAGCCTTTGAAGCGACTGATAATGTTGGCCGCAAATGTATGTTTAAGTTACTCGATAAGCTAAAGAGGTGGAGGCACTCTAATGCAAATAACTGAGAACACTTGAGCTGTGGAACATCAGCACTATTTTGATTGGGTTTCTGTCGTTAGAAGGGAGCAGTGCTGACACTGCTGACATCCTCCGGTATTATGCCAGCATTAAAAAAAGAGTGTTTGCCTTCCATGGTTACGGACTTCAGTTAGGTTTTTTGTCTGGGACGGTTAAACTAGCTGGAGTTAAAACGCCGTCAGTGACTCCATTGATCAATTTGACCTTTAGTTCCTATAGGGAATTGTTTCTTGACCACAAACGTTTTAAGCACAGGATTTCGAAATGAAATAAAAGTAAATCGTAACACCACAGTAGCAATAGTAGAGTTCGTATAACTTACTAGTGGGACCACTGACTCACATCTAACTTATGTTTAGTATGAATCACCAATTTTGCCATAATTGCACTAAATCCAGTCTCCAAATTTAAGGCCAGTCCAATAAACTGACTGCATATTGATCAGGCTCGACCAGTGAGAGTTTAATGGACTTGGATCAGTTAGAGCTTAGTCGCAACATAATAAGTGGTATAATTAGAAATGTTTAATCGGAAGTAGACTTGTCAGTAGAGTAGCTTCCCCTTTAAAAAAAATGTTCACCCGCCGACTGAAGTTAATAATTAACTATGTGTCTTACTGCACCCAGAGTTCTTTTATTCTTGGAATCATTCCATTTTAACATAATTTTTAAACTTTATCTTGAAGTTAGTAGATGGATCGCGGTAGTACTATAGTATTACTAGCAACTGGCATAGGAGTATGAGAGCATACTTATTGCCAGTTTCCCTTTACATTATTCATTCCTGTCTAAACTTTGATCTATTGACGGAGTCTTGAGTGACCGACCTCGAGTTCGTGCGTTAGTCACTAGATAAATGTAGATAGATTATTGCATGCGACTGATTCGTACCTATTGCATTTTTGTCCAAATGAAATAAGCAGTAAGAAGTTGGGTAAGGAGCGATACTGCTTGTTTTGTGCTAAATTCCCATTGTCAGGCCATAACGAGTCCGTAGAAAATTCACTTGATGTTAATCAAAAATTTAGCACCAAGTTAGCAGTGGCAATTACTTAGTTTTGTTAGAGTAAGATGGGATTTGTAAATGTCTGTAATTTCTTGTAACATATCGTAAAATTTAACAGAATTGTTTTACCGTTACTGTCCATTTGTTGTGCATTAAATATGTAATTGAGCCAACATGGGTACTTGGAAGTGAGTGATTACTCTTCGGACTCAGTTCCGCGAAGGTCGCGATTAGACTTGGAGTAGTATTTGAAATTGTTTGGGGTTTCTTGTTGTTTGGAATGTTTATGTTTTGTTTAACAACCTGGGTAAAGGGACTGCCAATTATGACACCTCCTAAGCTGGGCTACTTCAGCGACGTAGTTAAAAACAAAACATCTGAAAGGTAGAAACAATTTTGGAAAAGCTAAGAAACACGTCAAACGAAAAAAATACAAAATATATACAAAGAGATGAATGAAGACAGTCGTTAAAAACTAAAAAACGTAGTTTTTCGCAAAACGTGTTCACTTAACCACTCCACAATTCTTTATTTCATAATTTACGTTCATTTCAATGAAGAGTCTGTACTTTGTACAGTCTAGCAGCAGAGATCCACATTGTGTTTTCTCTGTGGTGTCTCTTACAATTTCTGAGACAACTTATTTACAAGGCGATATAGGCGAAACATAGCGGATCGTGCCATTCTCTGCTAGGAAGAGTCCTATTCGTCACGGGGCTACAAAATACTACAACGAATTTGAAATTTACATACAAGTACCTACCTATTTAATATACTTTTCAGTCATACCCCTAACAATAATTAAACATCTAAAATAGAAATTAATTATAAAGGCTCAGACAAACGAGGTGATCTGTGACGATCATTTCTGCTGCTAAGAGATGAGAGCCTTGAGTGTGGGAAAAGTGACTTGAATGGCACGATCGCTGAGGGAGAACCATCTTGGGTGTTTGGGATATCTAGAAAGCTCCATACCAGAAGCGGTCAGCAACTAGGCCGACAGGCTACTGCCATCTATGTTACTACAGCCGGGTCCAATCCGACAGGGTGTTCAACAGGGGTCAAAGCATGCTCAGGAATCAGATACACTTCAAAACTTTTAAGAGGGTAACTATTCGGAAGCCTGTTTCCGCTGTGTTAATTCGTAGTTATGCGAATTTAATGACAGCCAAAATAGGTTCTCAAATGAATGTCCCCTTAAGTGGGCGCCACTCTGGGAGTGATGGACTGTCTCTTGATTCCTGCGCCACGTTAGTCTACGTCTACACCACTGAGTAAAGCCGGATTATTGCAATGAATTCAGTCGTAAAACGCCACACTTCACTACGCCTCAAAAAGTCTTCTTACGTATTTTCGTCAAAGGGTACACAGGAGTCTATATAAAAAATATCATACAATATTGCACAAGAAGTCAGTTCGTTTCCACTTTAAAAAATATGATTTGAGGGGTCACTGGAGAAGGGATGAATCGAACGGAATGCTCAATTGTTGCCGACCAACAAGGCTCAGTTTCTTGTTTACGTCATCATTCTCTCGAAATATTCACTAGATGCACATGATTCTTCTAGGTTTGACTTAAAAGTAAACAACTTATACACTAGTGCACTTCTTGTGCACCAGTGTAAGCTGTAATTGATATTTTTAACTGGATCGAACTATGGTGCGACCAATAGGTGATGGGGAATTGACTGTTTTTGGCATGCCAAGTTGAGGCTGAGGGTTCTTCGCTCGTGATACAATTGTTGTACATGTAAAGTTCTGATTCCCAGCACCATATGGCTGTGCCACATTCTGTTGATGGCGTTAAGTGCATTCCGTGCGTTCATTGCCTTCAGGGCTTGGGCTAACCGTGGAAAAGTGGCTTCCTGCCGGAGCGACACGTCCCTACATCGGGATTCTTGCGTTCCTGCGGAGCACAATTTTTCCTGCATCGTCCCCCTGGGTTTGCTTCACGCTGCGCATTCACTGTTCATCAGAGACCAGGGATCATGAGTGGCGATGTGCCCGACGCGGCGTCTTGCGACGTTTTCGACGAGCGTCCCGCCTAAATGCAATGTTGCCGGGGTCGTCGGCCAGCTCGGGGTACCGCGCGGGGCTGTGGACAGCAGCGCCCGCGTAGCCGTCGACCTCCCCGTGCAAGAGAAGTTCTTCGCGCTCCTCCTCGCTCCAGTCTCCTCGGCCTTGAAGTCCAGCGGCCACCAGCTGCTTCTCCAGCTGCCACGCCCGCTCGACCGCTCGCTTGTGGGCGTGCTTCAATATTCGCGCTCGCTCTGCTTCTGGGTCTGCCCCGTAGCGAATAAAGACTGCAGCATCCGGATTGTGGAGCCTCAGCTCCTTAGCACCTGAATAAGGTAAGAAAAAGTGTTGAGTACCTAGGGATCAGGAATGTTTTATGGGAAGCTTGGGGTTCCGAGCGGTACATTCTGTAAAAAGGCCGCAATCAGTCCAACATGAGTACCGAGGGTCTTGACTACCAAGCTGCTGAAGGCTGCACTCAGTACTGACGCTTATGAAAGGAATTGGTAGATGTTTATACCTTGTCCTCCATGTTCGGAAATCTCGTGTGTGGAGACGTTGAACATTCCACCCAGGCGACGAAGCTCTTCGAGGTCGTCGCGAAGCTTGAGTGGATTGTCCTTTACGAAGTAGAAGACATCCTGATCGTGCAGGGAGAAGTGCAGGTCCAAAAAGTGGGAGTTGTTGAAAACTGAAGTGACGACATCTTGGACAACACTATTGACTCCTTCAACGATACTGACGGACGCTCGGGAACCAACTCTTGACACCAGCACTCCTTCTCCAAACACCGCTCGACGATATGCTACTCGCGGCAGAAGGTTCCTTGTCTTTGCTTCCATTTTCAGCAAAGGCTTCGGAACGAATCCCATGTCCGCGAATTTGTTTGTAATCTGGAAAAAATTAGGTTTCAAGTCCGAGTCGATGGAAGACGAGTGAAGCTGTCAGGGGGAAATGGAGTTCTTAAAGTAATTTCATTTTCGGGAACAGCAATTTCAACATTTTTTTTTTTAAGGTTCTTACTAAGTTTAGGAATTTTGATTGTTCTATGTTTTTATGCACGATCAAACGACATGATTTATTTTCCCACTAGTGTGGCACTAGCAACCTCATGGTGTGTTTAACTTTTAACTACCTTGTGGACGATACATTCTAGGCCGGAGATGACTCCGAAGTCGGGCGACAGCTGCGGAGAAGTGATTCGCGCTGTTGGCCTGTAGACGCCCCGCTGTGTGTATGAAGCACCCAGCATATTGCCCATATCGTAACCATACAGCTTCAACCAACTGCCGAGATCTGTTAAGAAGAAGAACAACAGCGGTGAGTTGGATGTTGTAGGTACTTTATAGAATATCATCTTCCAGTTACGGTTCAGTTAGATGCTTCGTAGGTACTTGCCACTCACCTGTCATGTACTTGATATTGTTGGGATTCTTCGGGTTGATCGGATCATTGTTACTGAATCTGTATATGAAGACGTCAGTGGGTGTCGTAAGTTGATTCGCTAGGTCCTCCCAAGCAGGCGTGGTCCACTGGCCCACCACTGGGTCATACCATCGTTTTCTGATGTAAACTAAGCCGGTGTTGGGATCTAGGAGACCCCCATGGAAGTCTACCGGAAGGTAAAAGTCGGGATTAGAGTCTTTCATCCGTTTCCCGAAAGGAGATCTTCGTATTTCTTTGATTATGTTGCCGTTTGTATCAAACAGCGCAAGAGGAGATCCATTTTGGTCAGAAGCGACATAAAACCGTTGTTCCGATGTTTCAACAGTTAGAAGTACAGACTGGTCGTTGTAAAGGAAGCGGAACGTTCGCCCCGTTTTAGGGAAGTGAACGTGTGTGATGAGATCAGGCATTGCAGGGTTGGCATAGAAGTACTGGGTGAGGTTTCCGCGCTCGTCTTGCCATGACACGAGCCGCCCTCTGTCATCGTAATAGTACCAAGTCGCAAATCGGTCCCGTTCAAAGGCGTAAGTGATCTGTGCCTTTGAGTTATACCGATACTTGTGATCACCGCGTCGAACGACATACCCACGACCGTCGTAACCGTTGAACTCGACGTCACCAAACTGAACGACCCGGTCACCACTATCGTAGCCAAGTGACAGTTTGTCTCCGTTCTCGTACACGCCCACGATGTTGCCGTTTTCATCGTAAACGTACTTCCAATTATTGGTACCCACTACTTCCATTACGTGGCCGTCCGCGTTGTAAGTCACACGGTCACTTGAGCTGGATCGACCAATTTGTAGCTTTTGAGCTTTGATGCGGTTTCTGGAGTCGTAGTCGAGTTCCATCCGGTACACGTCGAAGCCTTTGATATTTATTAGGACAGTCTTTGTTCTACCATGATCGTCAAAATCGGTAATGGTGAAGAATTGTTTCCCGGTATCTTGAAGCACTGATCTGTTGAAGGTATTCCTGTAGACTCTCAGGTCAGATACGCTTTCCAGCATTCCAAGGTTTTGATTGTATTTCATCCTGAGCTGAGGCAACTCCTTCCCATTCAGTTCAACCTCCACTCCAGAAAGTCTCGCGTTCCCGTCATACTGATATTTGTAATGAGCGTTGTTAAGTCCACTTTTCGTTCCAAATTTGAGTCGCTCATCTTTCAAAATCCCCGAGTGGTACCTGTATTCAATTTTCATTTCAAAGTTAGGTTCAACAACTTCGACACTGCGCACAAGACTTGTGGACTCCTGGTATGTGTAGTGGGCAGACGTAAACCCAGCCAGGACCGTCTCCAGTTTCCCCGATGAGTCATAGACGTATGCAACTTTTCCAGACTGGTGAGGGCTGACCTTTGCCATGATTTGGCCGTCATCATCGTAGATTATCTCGTACGGATGGCGATTCATTGGAGAAAAATACTGGTACTTGAAGAAGCCCAGGGATGTCTGAAGAGCAAACGTGTGTATGTGACCGCGAGGCGTAGTCAGTGACTGGAGAGCTCCTGCTTCATCATACTGCAGCAAGTAGTCACTTCCCCTGGGCGTGGAAACCTTGGACGGAAGGCTGCTAAACATGTCTTTGAAGGCATAAATCATGGAAGATCCATCACTGTACTTAATTTCGTTAAGTCGCCCTGCACGGTCAAAAGAGTAGTGCTCGGTTAGATCACCCCACGACCACCGGACGAGTCTGGAGAACCGATCATACTCCAAGTCGACTCCGGCAAATATCCCATTCCGTGGCCCCCACTTGATTGGCCGAGCAGTTCGATCATACGTCACATTGAGGAGTTCCATTTTGTCGTCTCCCATGAACGCCGCAACGGTACTGGTTTCCCTGTCATATTCCAGTGTGAGTAAATTCTCCCCGTTCACCCGCAACTTCCGGCCAACTTGGATGACTGGCTTTCTCCGAAGGAAATATCTCCATTCGAATCTGTTCGCCAGATCACCCCCAATTTCAGTCTTCTGCTTTGAGGGAACCGGATAGCTTTCTGCTAGCACTGGGTCGATGTCAGATAGAATAGAATAGGGAACCGCTTCAGTTGCGACGCTGTGACCCCACGGTGTCCGAGTCCACACGGAGCCATCAGGATCAGCAACTGTTTCTGAAGCAGCGTCACCCAGCCTCGTCACCACTGACGACCCTTTAATGAGCATGGATACAGGTCGTCTGTCACCCTGTGTCGCTTTCACCGTCGCTCCTTTCACACTGAGATCAAAGGAGAGACTGATGACCCGGCCAGTGGGAGTTACCGCTGACGTTAACCTTCCAAACTCGTCGTAGTTGTACACATAACTTCTTCCTGTGCTGTCCAGCTTACTCTTCAAGAGTCCGGTCGGTCCATGATAATCGAAAGTGACATTGTAGTTGTCGGGGGTGGAGAGTTCCTGCAGTTTCTTCATTCGTGACATCCGCAGCCGCGATTTCTGTCCCTTCGTGTTCTCAATGGAGTTGACTTGGCCGGCATAGTCACGGAGGAGGAAGACCTTGTTCCCGGAAGCGTCGGTTACGGTACTCAGTTTCCCATTGCTTGTGTTAACGTTATATGTGAAGAGGTACGATGTTTCTCCCGTCAAAATGTTACGAGTCGCAATATGCTGTCCAAACCTGCAAACAAGAAATTAGTTGAGAGTGACAATTGAAGACGATTCATTTGCATTTTTTAATACATAGATCTTGGAAAGTGATATAAATGTTGACTTTTACATCCTTAGATTGGCATACTCTTCAGATGTTCAAGACAATTTTACCTATAGGACGTAACAAACAATTGAGAAAAGGCGTTAATGGAGATATCACGCTTTGAAAAATGTTGGTTAATTTTAGACCACAGAATAAACCAGAGAGAAATTAGGGCATATTTTCAATTTTCGCTTAGACAGTGGGAGAACTACCATAAGTGTGGTAGCCCTATTTCGGTGACTTTTGAGCCCCATGTAGTAAGTAATACCAACCTGTTGAAAACGTAGACCTCCTGAGTATCTGGAGAGTAGAGTTCGTACTCTCGGTTGGCGCTGGATTCTGGAATGCTTGCTACTACAGACCTCACACGATAGTTTGCTTGATCAGCGATGTGTACTGTACTATCTGGAGTGACCGTCACCGAAGAAATGGTGTTGAACTTGGAAGTAGATGCCAAAAAGTGGTCTTCTTGGAAGCAGTCGCACCCTCGGTCCAGGCAGTTACATTTCGACTCTGCGCCGGCGTAGTGAGATATTTTACCATCCGTACCTTAAATCAGGAAGAAATAGGTGCATACTCTCTCATTGGGATGTCGTGTCAGTTAAGGTCAGAAGCCTATGTTACGGCCACTTGGCAGCCGACGAACAAGTACACGTGCTAGGATTCTTTTCTGCCCCAGGGAATGGCACATACCTATAGCGGTTCAAGTATATCCATCAGTAGCCATACGAAAGATGTCAGAAAAACTATTATCCTGATGTCAGAACTGGAAGCATTTGTAAAATCCGCCCATGCTCACCGATGACGCGAACTCGGTTAATCCTCTGAGAATCACTCTCAGCAACGTAGAGGTCTCCGGAAGGGCCGAAAGCAATACTTTGCGGCATCACTAGCGTTGCATGGGTCGCTAGTTCTGAGTGGTAACCGCCGAGGGGCGTCGGGCAGTGCAGTGGTCGACCAGCCACCACCTTGACTCGGCCATCGGGCGCCAGCTGCAGGACCATGTGGTCGTCGATCAGGAAGAGGGAGTTGTCCAGCGGATTCATCGTCAGTTCAGTAGGCCAACGCAGATGGACCTATAAATATAATAATAATAGCTGAGGGTTGGGGGGGACAAGCCCAGCAACTAGACCGTTTTCAAGAACTATCCAGCTCAGCTCAGCTGGCAGCACTACCAAATACCAGCTCCCCAGCCATCGAGTAAACGATGGGGACCTACAGTTTTAGGTGGGTTCCGAACCACCACAGCCTCGATATACATTTCACTTGACATGCTAAACATATCAGAGGTAAATGCCGAGCATCCCACACCATGTAATCCTAAACAACGAAAGTGAAGTAAATAGTGCGATTACTCACCTCTTCGAGATTGAGTGTGCCCTCGCATGGGATAGGCTTCCAGTGGCTCTTATGCATGTGGTTACCGATCACTGTGGTCACGATGCCATCCCGGTCAACCATTCGAATGTTGGTGCCGTCCGCGAAATACACCACATTCTCTGCCGATACAGCAATACCCTGTAACCGAAAAAAATGGTGAGTCAAAAACAGGCAAATTCACCATACCAATTTAATTTAGGGAGGATTTTAGGACAGTTAAGTAATACGTATTGTACTTAGGCAAGTCTTAAGTGAGATATCCATAAATTGTGGAGGTGGTCGCTTGAGTCTCCCGACGACGACCAATCAAAACCCTCGACCTTCTAACTTCCAAAACTATGCATTCAATACTGACAACCTTTAGTACTTAAAAATCTTTTACATTGCCCTCTAGTTCACCTTTGGATAAGCCAGCTTTGCGTCCCTCGCGAGGGCGCCGTCTCCACAGTGCGCCTCATCTCCTGGCAGGCACCTCTCTCCCGACCCCACGGCCGGCTCCCAGTTCCGGTCTGGGTCGGTGTAGTCATCTGGGTTCCGAACTTTTATGATTTGGTGAGACTCCGGATCCGATATGTAGAGCGTTCCGTCCAGGGGACTCAGTGCAAGATGGTAACGGTAAGAGACTCGCGTCGCACTGCACAAAAATTAATCAATTAATCAAGTAAAAAGGAGAGGACTTTTGTATAGTCTAGCTTCATTTGATATTTTCACGTCGAACTGTTAAAGAAAGGTAACAATTCTTTAGATCTAGCTTTCTTACACGACATGCTAGACGCAAGTAAGCTGAACCGTTTCATAGGAGAATGGAACAATTCCAGGTGCATTGTGGGTAATTTATTAGGAAAGTTAGATGACGGAACTACCCCCATTATCTAACTTGCCAGATATACTTCAATTCGTTTCAGTTTCCGTGGCAAGTAGGAACCATAAACAGGTTAGTACATACTTGAGTCGGACTACAGTGCGAACAGTTCCGTCGACCAGAATACGTCGTATAAGGTTGAAATCACCAACGAAGATGGAGCCGTCGGGAGAGGCGGCCAGTGCGACCGGGGCCAGCAGCCGCTGCTTGCGACCCACATTGCCATCACAGTCAAAACAGTCCAGTGGCCTCTGATGCCCATCCCCCATTGTTGTCAGGATGACGCGCGCCTTCTGTCTTAGGTAGATGTTGGATCCATCACCTTTTTGGAGGATACCTAACAACAGAAGCTCGCATGAGAATGATGAAGCAATAAAAACTGTTCGCGTATAAATATGTATGTGCGGTGGTTTTATGACTTAAGAGAGACTGTATTCAAATGACACACCTTCATGGAAGTTGTAGCGGTGATGAATGTCCAGGTTCCAGCCACCCACTTCTGAGATGGACATATCGTGACCTGACAGTTTCGTTGTCTGCACATCCCAGATTATGTCCTTGCAGTCCCCATACTCATACCCCACCTTCACCAACGCAGTCGTCACGCCGTACACTCTTTGCCTGGACAGAGACATTATCTCGTATTAGGCATGTTATTTCTGTACACATTTTTGACATTAAATCCGATCAAACGAGTCTAAACTGCTCGCTTTCTGTCACTAGGTTATAGTTCATAGAAGACTTTAGAAATAAAACGTATTAAGGATCGCACCTGTAAACGTTGAGGCGGCTCCACGCGTAGGTGAACTTGATAACAGGGTCCGCTTCGAAAGTCTTCTCGAAGAGAATGCCCTCGATGGTGATGCGTAAGTGGATGAGCTTGAGACCAGCAGGAATGGTGTCAGGTGTAAGCTGCAGCTGAATGGTTGACAGGTAGCCTGCTGCGCGACTGCTATGGTACACTAAGTTTAGACCCGTGCCGGGAATCTGAAGACTTTCTTGTACCACCTGGAGAGGAAGAAAGGCTCCGTGTTTAAAATAATCAGTACAATGGCAAGCGGCAACTACTAACTAAACAATTTGCCCTGGAATACAATAAATCGTTCAACGTCATAAATTAAAACTGTTTCTCTGTTGCTACCCTCTAGAATTCTGTTACAGGCTGGGTGAACATCAGAGGTATCAGTTAAATACATAGATCTACTCAACCAAGGCACCACGGAGTTAAATATTCTTCTTCGGTACGTTACCTGGGACTCTGCTAAGATGGCGCTCTTGTCCGGACATGCCCCTTGGAAGCCATGTTTCCACGTAGCGAGTACCACAGGCTTCATGTAGTCATAGTCGTGTGCGGCGCAAGAGTGAGGAGCGACTGCCACAGCTTTGTCTTCTCCCACGCCCATAACGACTGTGTCAATGATCACAATCTATGAAAACAACAGAAATGTGCTGATTTTATCATCTTTTATCAACGGCAGAAGAGCTGCTTTGATAACTATCAAGTTGCTGTGTTTTGACTGAAAGTGGTTCCCCTTACCCGTACAGAGAAATCGGTTTCTAAGATGAATAGACAAAGCGTTTCCGTAAGTCTAGACCCACTTCTATCACCCACCTCATTCCACGGGACGGTGACGACCTGACTTTGTGGTCTGAAAGGAGATCTGCCGAACTGTAAGATGACTGCGCCGCCTCCGTTCACAAGTAGGTCAAACCACCCATCCTCTCTAGTGAGTGTGAACCCTTCCAAAGGCGTACTTGTGCTGACTCGAACTCCCATAAGACCGGCACCCAAACCAGTTGTTACCCGACCGCGGATCACTGCTGACCGGCTGAAATAACATCAACAGTTTTGTTAGACTGTTAGATCGTTTACAACAGACCCTAGCTAGCGAGGTAAATATAATAGAGCATAAAACATTGGAGGCAGCTGGTAGGACGATGACGCTTTTCCACCCCTTAAGGCGAACTGAATTTATGGCTGGCATCATTACCCGTGTCAAATCATTTTGTCATCATCAGCCACATGGCTAACCTCGCAACGTAAAACTACTTTCCCCATAGCTGAGCACCGATTCTTTGAAACTAACTTGTCACGGCGATATTGTAAATATACCTAAAGTATTTTAGTTAGCAGAGCAAAATATTAATATTGATATTGCACATAGGAAGCACATGAAGCAAAATAAAAACGAGACGGAGTACAATGGGAGAAAAGAGTCCACGAAACATCATGCTAGACCAGACTTGAAAAGGACCTAGATACAACAACAGGACCGCTTACCTCGTGTTGAAGTGGTTCCAGAACACACTAAACCGTGGCAGCAGAAAAAATAAAGAACGACGCGTCAATGACAAGAAACCCCTGGCCCCATAAAATTTAATGCATCAGTGTCGGGTAGGCGATCGCCTTTAATTCTCGTATCAATGGTTACTAAATCAATTTTGATGCAGCAGGTACTCAAGATTGAAAAAAATTTAGGTACTGCTAAGAGGCTCTTTGGGAATCGTCTCTCTAGAACTTTCGCAGTTTAATATGTTTTGTACGTATGATTAAGATTTCGTACTCAAGTTTCCACGGCAGTTCCAGTCGAAGTATTGCTTCCTGCATGAGTCCATCATAATCTGATTCACTTCGAACAGGTAGTTATTGACTACACAAATAGCCCTTTTTTGAGACAGACACAAAAATAAACAACAATGAAAAAGATAGGAAAGGGTGTCAGGAAAATTCACTCAGGGCACAACATTGCTCTAGAACCAGATATTGTAGAACAACCATATTGGTACGAGTCTCGTAACCACTTCGAAAATCCACACCGTTTCTTCCATACCTACCTCTGTTTTTGTAATTATATTACGTCGCCACCTACTCGCGATCTCCAGTTCTTATTACCGCGTGCAACCCCCCAAACTGAAATCCCTCCGTGAAGCATTCGACATCCTAAATCAGTGGCAAGTCACTGCAGTCGAATGGTTCTCAAAGGAATACTCCCGAACCTTTTAAGGAAAGGCATGCATATCAAAGGTTCTCACCTCTCGTTGAAGTTCTCATGTTTGGCATAGTTTTGAAGACTGCCCTCCTCAATGAGGAACTTGATACGCTCAAAGAAGGAAGCAGTGACGGCAGGCGGTTGTTTCCTTAGCAATATGTCGATCGGTTTGGGTGACGTCACGCAGAGCTGGCTTCCGGTACAGGCTGGGTTGGCGCAGCACTCTGGGTCTTCACAGTCTACCAGGCCATCTAGAGGGGAACGACATTGTCAGTCGAGAGAAAGCACCGGTGTAGAGGGTGGAAGTTTCTTTTTTGCAATATTGCACGAAAAGTAAATGCAAACTAACCATTCATTTACTGTTTAAATATTAAATGTGTTATTACTGTGAAATCTGTTTGTGGACAAAACGTTCGGTTTCTATTTGATAGCCAGGTGGAACCTTTGTGTGCAAATGTCTAAGGCACTTAAACCAAAAATAGTCACCCTTGTCATTGTCACGGCCATCATTGCAGACTTGTTCAACTGGAATATTGCAGTCCGGTCCGTCCCACCCATCGTAGCATCGGCACTCCCAGGTGCCGGAGCTTCCGCTCCCGCTGGCTCGGCACTGTCCATGCCCCGAGCATCCGTTCAGACAGCCCTCTAGCGTGCAGTGTCGCCCGTTGTACCCCGTCACACAGAGGCAGGTTCCGTTTTTGCATTGCCCATGCTCGTTACACCTGAACAGGATAAATTAATTTATAAAAACATGCGTGAAGCAACAATGTCCAGTTGTCAATAGGGATAAGCAGATAAGATAAAGAAATAAAAAACTAAGGAATCATGATCCTGCTGTCACTTCTAGACTCCGTCTCTGACATCTACCCGGATGAAAGTACAGAAGGCGTCACGGCGTTTCCATAACAATTTCTAGACAGGTACCTAGTTTCTAGAGTTACCTATAAAATTATTATTAGAAAAGGTAATAGTATTATTTTACCGAGGGTCGCATTGCTTAAGGGCGCAGTACTCTCCTGACCATCCAGGGTTGCAGACACACGCCTCCCCTACACAATGGCCATTAGGTCCGCAGTCCAAGTCACACAGCGCTGAAAAATAATCAACATGCTTGTATTAACAACTGTGTAATCAAGTGGATCGATAGAAGCTATGGACAAAACTGTGAACATAATATTTCTGCCCGGTCAGATTGGGTTGGGATACAAGTTTAAAATCACCATGGCTAATGCGGCTAACGAATTCTGATTTCTGATTTAGTTTTCATATCATTAGTCTTGTTGCTGATAAAAATGACGAAATTATGTTAATAGTTACCTTTGGAACAATCATCTCCAGACCACTTGGACTCACAAGTGCAGCTCTGGGTGTCCAGATCGAAGGTACCATGTCCGGAGCAGTCGGGAAGACATTGGAGAGCATCGTTGTCCATCGTTGCGCAGTCAAGCCCTTTCCAACCTTTCTTGCAGATACAGGTTCCTTCAAGGCAGAAGCCGTGAGCAGAGCAATTGGGATGCGGGCAGTCAACTGCAAATTTGTATGAGCATTTGTTTAACGAAGGCATAAGATAGGTACCTGCTTATCTATGTGCGTGTGCTTACGTCATATGCAAATTGCAAACAGTGGAACCTCTGGAAACGCTATAGGCACTTTTAGGATCAGAGGGGAACTTCGATGAATCTAATGTTCTGAGCTGTAATGCATGAAAGGGAACCCAGGTTCTACAGCAAACAGGTCGTAACTGTATCCTGTTAAATCCAGCCTACATGGGAACCTAACTTTTGTTCAAGGCACATTACTAGGTATCAAGAGTGTTTCAGTTCCTCCTATCCTAGTCTGGTCTTACCTTCTGCACAGAATTTGCCTTTGTATCCTCCCCCGCAAACGCACTTCCCATTGACGCAGTGCCCATGGCCGTTACAGTCTGGAACTTCACACTCATCGTGACGCAGGCTGCACTCTTTGCCTTTCCAGCCAGGATTGCACTGACATTCCCCATTGATGTATTCTCCACGCTGGCTACACAACACTGGACACACACCTGCAGAAAACAACAATCACTCTAGTTTCAGCTTGGTACAGAGAATAAGGGCGTACAGGCTGGTGGGACGACATTGCAATAAAAGACAATGACTAAAGTAGGTAGGTACCTAATGAAGGAGTGAAATACTTACTAGAGGATCTAAAAGGTTAAAATTCAAGAAAATATAAATGGCTGTAAAATTTCTGTTATGAATAATACTGCTTCCACGACATCGTGGCACAAACATTTGGCGGGAAAATAGTTTTGAAAAGTTTTGGCGCCTTTTAAAGTTTCAAATGAACTTAGAAGACCTCGACATCCGCTTCATAACTGAATGAATAGGGCTTGTAAAGAATTCATTATCAATGCGACTCAACATAAGTACTTAGTTTAAAGACCATAAACTCACTGCAATAGTCTTCAGTAAAAATTTAGCTGAAGATGGCTTTGGATGAGCAATGTAATTTAGTATAGGTACTGTTTAACAAACTTACTGTCACTACAGTCTTCACCACCGAAGCCAGGATTACATTGGCAATGTCCAAGCAGACATTCTCCTTTCCCGCTGCAGCCATTGGGACAGTTGTGTGTCATTTCCTGCGCGATTCCCGCCGTCAAAGAGATTTCTTGTGGGTCTCCGTCATCATTGTAGATCGAGAGGAACCAGTGCCCTTGCTCCATAAAATACTTCGAGTCTTTTTTTATCGTTGGCTGAAAGATATTCAAAATTGATGTTAGTGACAGATCTGTCTGTCTGTAGGTACAGTTCAATCAATTGGATAGTTATAATTATATACCTGGATGAAGGCACGTTAGGTTGGTATCGAGTTACCTATTTTTGATTAATGCCTATCCCATTTATACTTGATAGAGAAAAAACCTATACACGGGAACAGTGTATTGTAGAATCAAGTCTTATTCCTCAAAAAATCCGGTGATGCAGCGGGAGGGGGGGACTCTCATTTAAACACCTGATTTTACTGAAATTTTGTAAAGTGCCTAATCCTAACATTGAGCTTTTATCTCGAACTAGCACCGAAGCTGATTATCTGCAGAGTAATCAGCCTTATTGGTCACATAAAAAATAAAGTCCCAATTAGAGAGGAAAATACGATCTATAGGGAGGCAAAGAATAGTGATTGTAGGAAAGAAGTCAACATGTGCCTATCTAAATCCTACTGGAAGGTAACATAATGTAAATGTCGTACTCACATGAGATCCGCGTTTGTTGCGAGCTTTAAATCCGCTGAGAACTTGAATAATATCATATTGCGTGTGTGTGGGCAGGGCATTCCTTCTCGCATACACTCCGATGCTCGCCCCCCGTGGTATGCTAAAGTCAAACTTGACGTACGCCGCTTCCGACTGGTAGAACTGCATATTCCAATAACTATAGGCTGGGATAGTTTTTGAAAGTTTTTGCCCGAGTGCAACTTGACTGAATGTTGTTCCGTCTGGTGGAAAACTCTTAGCAGGAAATGTTCGAGCGCCTGTAATACACATTCCAGTCGATTAGGTAATTAGGTATTTAGATGCAATACTTACATACCTACCCTATACATGAGTAGGTATTCATATTTAACATACCCACCTAATGTACACCTAGGTACGAGGAAGTTGTTGGAGGGCACTGGTCTTTCATCAATAAGGGATGTTACAAATAAATAATGGGTATAGCTGAGAAACTCTAAGCACTCGTTTTTGTGCGAATTTCACTGTGCTGAGAAATCTTCTCTCACGCTACGACAACATTACCTACCTACTTCAAACATAGGAGTATAGGAGTCTAAAGATCTAATCCTGATAGTGCTGAAACATTCGTTCACTGAAGTTGGCAGACTGAACAAACTAAGTACGTCATTACTTTCTCAAATGAAGTGAGAAGATGGCTTTGTCCGGGGCCAGGGTTATTTCTCGGGTGGGGATTTGAGGGGCTGCTGGGTCGCTCTGAGCGATTTCAAACGTCCTTCTTGATTTGCCGCTCCGCGTGCAGCGGACCAAATAAATAGACGGGGCTTTATTTTCCTTTGTGCTGCCTTTTTTAAGGAGCTGTCCCCTCCCCACCCTCCCAGTACAAGCAAAGTGAGCTACGATTACAACTATTAGTAATGAATGAAGCATGCTGCGTGCCATATATATCCTTTACTTAGATCCCACACCAAATTAAGCTAAATTAAAAACATATTCATACGCAAACACATGCACTACAATTAAGGGTTAGCTGGGGTCGTCCAATTCGTTTGTAAGCTTATATCCTGTGTTTATTTCCAATACTGGATATGTCATCTATTTCAAATTTAACAGTTGTTAAGAATCCCCAGCGTCGGGAAAAGGCACTGCCCCATGCCCTCTCACTTTTGAAGGAAAACTTGCTAATTTAAAGCACATAATTATTTTAACTCGGTCTGGTGCATTTTTAGTCCTAAACAGAAGTGAGCATACACGTACAGTTGTGCCTGCATGAAGAAGGTATGAAATAAAATTAAAGGCACCACCCACACAACAGATGTCAAAATTATTGTGGAAATGAATTATTCAGAATCAGCATAAAGTTCTCTGCCTACCCACAAATATTTTACCTACAAAACTAACACCACCAGAAATTTTGAAAAGCTCAAACTCATTGCTAACGCTGTAGCTGGTAGGTGTGTAGGTAAGGACTTTATGAAGCTTTGATCTAATCCAGGGCAGAGAAATCAGTGCAAGGGTCGGATACTGCAAGGCGTAAGCTACTAACACTAACTCAAGCTACGGGAGACGGGTGGGGAAATTAGAGCCAGGATATAACGTACAATATCAATTACGTGAGGCTTATATACTAGTCTACTTGAGAAACTAAACTTTGTCCCAACTTGGTTATACGATCCCATGTTGCCTTGCTATCAACTTCATAATTAATTATTCTTCATCGACCGAAACAACTTCGAAAACACATTTGCAACACTAGGTAACTCATCTATAAATAGACTGTTTTACAATTCCAAACTACCTCCTTTCGAATTCATAGTTTTATTTGACATTCTAAAGAAGCTGCTTCACTCATTCTAGAAAGCGTTGAAAATGTAGGTATATGTGCAAAAGTTAGAACGATAACAACTATTATGGTAAATTCAAAACACTGCCGTAAAAGCTCACACATGTTATCTGCTTTTCTGTAGGCTGGTTTTCTCGCCAGTAAAACGAGGTTATTGAAAAAGCTAGACTAACGGTCTCACCTTCTAATACAAGAATCATGGGGGGAGGAACTGTGCACGCTAACTCGGGAGGTGCTGTCGATGAGACTTCGTCTTGTTCCGTTGTAGTAACAATCACCTCCGAGAATGCTTCTGACACTTCAGACGAGTTGGAAGATGACGGAAATGTTGATTCAGTGGTAGAAATAAATGTGGTGGTAGAATAAGGTGATAAATCTGTGTATGAAGTCGCGATTGAAGGACTCGGTTCGAAAGTGGTTGGAGATTCTGCTGTTGATGACACATCTTCTGTATTATTAGATCCCTCAGTAATCTCACTCTCTGTGCTAAACTGAGCTAGACTTTCGAAGGTAGTCTCTGGATCTTCTTCGGTTGTTGATTGCTCTTCTGTAGTTTCAGTCGTTGTTGACTCAGAGCTTCCAGCAACAGCTTCAGACGGGGAAATACTGGTTTCGGTTTCTGTGGTGATTGGGCTCATTTCAGTTTCAGCCAGGGTCGATGACGTCAGCTCCTCGTACCAGAATTGTGGTTCTTTGTAGTCGGGATCTAAACACGGACATGAGCATTCACACTGCCCCCCTACCAGAACACCTGCGACAGTTGGTGCACTGCGCATCGTGAGAAAGGACTGAGGTTCGTAGACCTTACGCCCTGAAGTTGATAGGGTCGTAGGCATGCCATCTTCGGGGGTAGTCGATAGATCGTCAACAGTAGCAGAAGATTCCCTGGAGTCTAACTCATTCATTAAAAGTTTCCCCTCTTCGGGAATACTGTTATCACTCAATGTCACAGCAGCAGCATGCGGGGTGGTTAGTTTCCGAGTCGTCTCCTCTTCTCTGTTAAGTTTTACAAATTCATACTCATCTTGACCATAGGAAAACACGGGGTAGTCTTGAGAGTGTCTAAGGCTACGGTGAGAAGGGTTTTGGTGGAACTCAGGCAAACGGAGGAATACTTCTTCAGGGGGAATAACAAACGTAACACGCGGATTAGGGGGTTCATGCTTAGTGAGGTCCAACTGTCCAAAGACGGCTACAGGTGAGGGGTCATCCAAATGTCCCGAGTCAAGCTCATGCGAGAGGGGTGCGTCAACATCTAAACCATGCGAGAACCCAACGTCTCTACGCACACGTGGGCCAGAGCCCGTCCTACCTCCTGGTGCAATCGACTGAGTCTTTTGCCGGTTGACGGTGGTGGAGGACGAGGACCTGTTTTGATTTGGAGCCTCCACCGAAGCTTTGGGAAAGAGCGCTTCGGCGTTGTCTCCCACAAACACTGAACATGCTTTAGCGCTTTGATAGGACCAGTCTAAGAAGTTAGCCGCTGGAAACACACGGAAAAGCTTTGGATTAGTATGGTGATTAATGATAATGTGTCAGCCCTGACCGTCGCCTTCGGTTTCAATAGTACAAGATCAGCTGATTCTAAAAGGGGAGCCTGCGTGAAGTGGATTAAAAAGGACCCCAACCCAAACCGGCTTAAAAGTCAGCCAAAGGGGATTTAACGGTCCTCCAACTGTCACTAAATAATAACCACAGACTCGTAATTAATTGTTAAAGCCGATCCTGAACTACTCGCGATCCGAATCAAAAGTTCAGTTTTCACTCTCCCAAGCCGGCTGCAATGAAAATCAAATGGACGTTCCTATTCAGGAGGCGTTGCCTTTGTTGTTTAAATAAGTAACGTTAAATCAGGAAAGGGGTCGTCTATTCATTTGAATACACCTGTACTATAAGCTATCCAACGTATTTCGACGAGCACTGTTAGAAAACAGCTAGTAAGAAATAATTCAAAAGACTTACCTGACATGTATGTGACAGCAGCAAAAAGGACGACAGAAAGTATGATGAAAACAATAGCGGCACACCGCCAGGAACATTTGGAGAGGCTCTTTCTGAAGGGGAACCTCTTGGGGGGAAAATGGCTTGAATTTGGCCTTCTTAGGGTGTTCCTTGCGGGGAGGCCAGGCAGAGGGGTCCCGTACGCCACCGAGCACGGCCCCACACCCTTCCCGTCCAGCATTTTGGACGGACTACTGCACGAAGAGTTGGACTTGTAGTCCATCGGCGAACTTTTGATGGGAATGTCTGCAAGTAAAAATAGGTGGAATAAAACAGAAGTCAAAAAGAAGGTGGAAGCAACAAGAAGTGGTGCTTGTACGAGAGAAAAGTGCTGATTAAGGGAAGTGGGAAATATCACCCGTTTGACAAAGGAAGTGGTTGCCCTCGCGGTTATTCAGGATGAACCATAGAAAATGTTCAGCATTCTTACAACGCCTTCTGTAGCCCTTAGCCATCAAAGGCTGAGATGTTGCTTGGGGCGACGGAGGTTCCTTTTAGGTTTTAAAAACTGACATAATTGAACTCTTCCCTGAATCCTTGAAAGGATCAAAAAGAACCCTTAAGTGAGCCAGAGACGCTCGAAGGGTGTGGTAATAACTTTGGCAAGAGGAGCTCCGTGGTAAACTTTGAACTGTGAATAACTTAGAATAAGTTCGGTAATGTTCGCAGCTGGGGAGCCAATGTCAGGATCACCTTACAGCATGGTGATTCGTCTGGTCGGAGGCGATTTTGACGACAATGATACTGTACTTTATTTTGCATCGTACCTGAGGGTATATACACGTTCCCCGAAGGAGTTCTGACCAGACAGGAGGGCTCGAAATCGCCATCGCGTTCGCTCTGGCCCATGAGACCTCCCGCGCGGCCGTTGAGTCGGCTCATTGACGGGTTACGTGGCGGTACATCGGGTGGAGCGCTGTCTAGCAAGCACCCTGCAACAACACAAATGCCAGGCTAATAAAAAAGTGTCATACTGTGTACAGCACCATCACCCAGAAATTTTTACATCGAAATACAGACAAAAATGCGCACTCCGAGCTATTCTCCAAAAATTTCCGTTTTTCAGGGGACCCGAAACAGGTTTCCCAAATGTCATGTCAGTATCTATGTTTTATTTTTATTTTCCACGATCATTCAATGAAATTGGGATATGTTTATTTTGGGTTACAGAAATAATGCGTTAACTGACTGATAAACGATATATTAACAACAGATTAAACCCTTTGATGAGGTTTTTTATTCTTGCTTGTACAGTATAGGTACCGAGTCAGCATGAAGGCAAGGGAATTAAGACGCTGACATCGCACGCGACTTAGTGGAAGTAAAAGCCCATAAAGTAAAGCCTAACATGATAAACAGGAGCCTGGCACAAAGAGCACCCTTAAAGTCAGTTTAATTTGCGAAAAGTTGGTAGCAGTGATTGAAAGCAGGTATAAAAGTGAGGAATAAGTGGGGTTAGGCTGCGTGACTGGGAGCCCCGGCAGCAGCGGCAGCAGCACGCGAATGTCGTCAGGGAGACAGCTGAATCAGCAGTTTTGCCGCCGCTGTGGCCTAATCGCCCTTAATGCTAATTACAATCTGTCTTCATTGCGAAATTATCTGTGCCGAAGAACACGTAGATGTGACCTCTTTGAGCTTGTTTTCTTTTGTCTTTTTTTGGCTTACCAGACCCTTCGAAGACTTTCCCCTTTTGTGCACCTGACTGGGATATTGCGAATAATCAGGCCAAATATGTTCGTTTGTCGTGGTCATGATAAAATTATGACCGAATCATCTCGTAACCTTAATTTCCCATAGGTGGTAGGCATATGAAATAATACCTTAAAACCTGTAAAACGAGAACCATTCCCTACAACAGTTTTGGCAGGAAGCACCCCTTATCCGGGTGGGTGGAAGGTCCAGCAAAGCAGATCATTTGCCGCTTGGGTAACGCATCAAAGCCATATCCGTAATCATTTTAATTGATTGTAAATTTCCATCGCTAAGCCTGAAGACTCCTCCCCTCAAAATGCTGAGCCCATAGTTTTGAAAATGAGATTAAAGCGAACCCAAAGGGAGATGAGGATCTCGCCCCCTTCTCCCTATATCCAACCTCATCTTCCTCCGATATTCAGCAATCAGGGACTCAATATTGAAAAGTTGCAGGAATATTATTATCGCCCCATGTCAGCTTCAACCCTTTCTATATAAACTTGCAAACTTGCAAACAACCCTCTTTTCTGTTTTCTACTCTCGACCATCTATACCACCATTGTGCGTGCTTACTGCTTCTTCGCAATATCTGAACGCTTCCGCCAGTAGTAAAATATTGATGAATTTGGGTGGGCTGTGAAAGGTACTGATCATGGAGATAAACTGGCCTAAAAGTCACCCAAAATGGGCAGGAAAAGAAACAAGGAGGAGATGAAAACTGTATAAAGCCTCTGACGCTGAAAAGACCAAACGGTGGATGGAGATAAATGTAGTGGGGGGAGCAGTGGTCAGTTTTCCGTTAAAGAAACCTTGCCGGCTCCTAGATCCTTTCTCCATTCGTCCCTTTGGGGAAGGAAGGCACTGGATGATGAATACGGGGTCCTATCCCCTTGTGTCCCATTCTTCAGACCATGACCGTCCAAGCACTCTGCTCACCGTGTGCCGTGAATAGGTCCTGACCCAGGTTCCATCAATGCATCGCTCAATGTGCTGACAACCAAATTAAACTGTCTCCGCTACATGTCCTAGTTCTATTCAGAAAATCCACTCACATCTGTCTCCTGGAGACTGCAGCCATTGATGGGTTCAAATAATGGTGAAAGGATTGACGAAATAGTTATTTCTAGAAACGTCTGTGATGTGATTGAAGATTGAATGGATAGCCAATCATGTTTGTAAGCGACAGCAGGAGTGGAAAATGCATGCTTCTGGAAGATCACTGGTGTCTAGCCATGTAATGACGTCATTCGTGCTATTTCTGTGACTTCAAGAGGTTTGGAGAGAAAGTTCAAATATCAACAGGTACTTATACTCAAAATGCTCCAAAATTCTGAATCACTGTTGTTCTTGACTTGACGTCACTGGGTAACCATATTTTACAATCAAACGAGGTATAACCTCTAGAGGTTAAACATGGATGACGTTTGCCATGTGTTTTAGTTGATATAGTACGGCCAGCCTGAAATGCCTGGCCCGAGGGCATTCTGCACTGTTCACCTTACACAGAATGCCCTCCGGCCAGGCATTTCAGGCTGGCCGCACTATACCTTTCTGCCTTTGGGTCTCTAGTCTTAAATGCGTAAAGGTACTGTAGGTAGGGAGGTGTATAGAACATGCTGACTCATGCATGCACTGAAGTTATAAATTAAGCATGGTAGCGCCCCAATTCGGGAATTTGTTTCACAAATCCCCGGGATTGAAGGGTATACGCACGCCAATGATAAAACGGGGATGAAATACGATAAATGCGATGCAGACCTAATTATAGAGTTGCCTGTAAGAATAACGAATTGGCAGCAATTCCAAAGGGCATTTATGTTGTGCGAAGCATTGGTCAGTAGGAACCCTTTGGGGTGGGAGTCCGGGGGTAGAAGGGCACCGAGGGTGAGACGGGGAGTGGGAGTGCGGGGGTGCGGGAAGCCTCGTGATCGATGTACCCAGTTCAACCCTAATTATATTCAAATCCCCCCGCCATCCGTTCTTCTTAATAGGGTCCTTCTCACCAAAGGGGTGCCCAAATACGCTTCTCCTCTCTGTCCACGATGTCAGTTACAGGGTCCCGAATAAAACACAACCATGAAAGTTAGCAGTGCTGTAGCCAAGTTGGAGGGGTACTCAAGAAAAACTTTTACATATTTTACTGTCCCAGTTCCCTATCTCTCACTGATGAACTTCCAAGGCGAGAAAGGATCCAGTAGAGAACCCGTGCAGTACACTAAAGCATCACGAGAATAACTAACAGCAAACAAAGACTGACTTGAGTAGAGGAAGTTCAGTCGAAGTTCTAGTGGACACCATCGAAGTTATCGGTAGTAACAGGAGGTGATAACCGTCCGACGTCCCAATACGAGCCCAAGGGCAACCCTCTATAGTCGTAATCGCAATGATACCTATACCTCGCACATTACTATTCAGTTGAGAAGAGAGATAAATGTGAGCCATGTGAACAAAAAAGATAGCTCTTGAACCCAGCGGCAGCGTTCACAAAGGGTCAGAAAACGCGTAGGGACGCCATACAACGGGAACAAAAACGGGAGATTAGAGATTAGCTATTGTCAAACGTGACTTCCGACATCATAAACACTAAAAAGAGGAACAAAAAACGGAAACAAAATATTTTTTGTATCACTGAAGTCAACAGATGGACTCCATAGTTTTTGAATGGGGTGAACCAAAAGTCACGTTCTTCCCCCCATTATAGCGCCTTTAATTCCGCATGTAACCTTTCATTTTTCATAAGCCATCTAATATCATCTAATTGACCAAAATCCAATTTGAAAAATTCGAGGGAGGTTATAAATCTTGGGAACTAAACAAGGGATGTCCCCTACCGCTATTAAAGGAATGTGACACAATGTATTAGACTCTGAGCCGGAGAAGTTGATATTAGTCACCCGAAATTCATTAAAGGCATCACGCCCGTTCAAGCTGTGAATTAATCCAAAAAGAGGGGCGGGGGCATGGGGAATGCTGAAATAGTGCTGTGTCAACTACCATGTAGTAGAAGAGTCTTTTTGCCTCCATGGAAAATCAGCAAGGACACGTTGTTTTCAACTGACTTTCAGCTGCAGAAAATTGTAGTTATACTCAGACTAAACTCTCGCACTAAACTGTCATATTTAAACGATTTTGTGGGAAACATGAAGCTCTTTGGCTCCCTTTTCACAAGTAGGTATCTGGCTGCCAACCAGTGGGAAGGTGGCATAGGAACCTGTGCCAGGCGTGCCAGCTATGACGCCACAGGCAAACTGACCAGTACCGGCGCCGCGCCGTCTGCCCTTCCACTTTGAGAGTGGCCGGGGTGGAACTCGATTACCTCCGCGCAGTCTGACCTAATTGTGCACTCTAGCGGTGCAGAATAGATATCAAAATTTCACCCAGGGCCGATAAGGGGGCAATGGGGTGAATGTATAGCCACTCTCATCGATTCTGCACAAGCGGCCAAGTTCCAGTCCCTCGTACCTATACTAATAAGGTTACCCCGTAACAAACGAAATAACCTAATATTATGAGGCCAAGGAAACAACTCAGCACCAAATAGCCCGAGTTCCCAAAGTAAGTACTTGGCAAGCATCAAGTTGCACAGACTTATAGTTGAGCACTCAGCAGTCAGCAGTCAGAAATCGCGATCAAAACTGTGGGTAACTGAGTTTCATCGCCCTTTGAGCTGTGTTCCGCACGACTCAACCGTTCTGCGTATTTGAAGGTATATCATACCCGTAGGTATAGAGGTATACAAGGCAGAGGCATAACCGAGTTACGTCAAGCATTTTCCCGAGGCCAAACTTAACATGGAGAACATAAAATCTGATCGTTTTCAAGGGCAGAGCTTTTCTGACTGATCTCAACTTTAATACTTGAAGACAAATTATTTTTGAACAATTCCCAGACGACATTATTCCATGTTTTTCACGCCACACGAGGGCTGATAATTTTTTTTTTTTTTTAGAATTCAGGTTACAAACTGAACCATCAATTTAGACACATCAGAGATTCCAAAAATGCATTCAGACTTTTGTCTTCTCGCGTAAAACGGAATTAACAATGAATAAGAGATTACGTAGACAGGGAGCTACTTTATTTCAGGACGGAGACAGATATTTGAGAGAATGCACAACGCACAATGTACGCAATGAATCACTCGTTTCTAAAATGAATTCGCGGCGTCATTCCACTACAACGCCTTGCGTTAATTGGAATCCTGGAGGAATTCAGCTGATTGAGAGAAGACGCCACTTGCTTCTTCCCTAAGGCTCTTAAACCCCTTATACAACACACTATTCCTCCGTTTACGCACAACAAATATAATAAGGTATCTAAACACCCAATTCTACGTAGGTACCATACTGCAGCATAGGTAAACGCAATGTGTATTTAGATGGTCTTCCTTGTCATTGAAAAATATTGAATTTGAAATGGTCGGCCTTGACTTTCTCGAGGTAAGATTTTTTGAAACAGGTAATTCAGGCTCTGCTTCGGACGATGATGCGTTCCAGGAACGTATCGAGACATTTTCGAATTCAACAGTTTTGCAGATCTAACACGGCATAATCTTATTTTTTTTTAACGGAAAAATGTGGAATAATTTGGAAACTACAGAGACGTCGAAGAGTCTGCGTCAATCTGTCCCTAAGATACAAGGAGGTCCTAGGAGGTACAGGTACCTCTCTCGAGATAAGGTCAAGATGGTGGTGCCGTAACACTATAGCAATATCTGTTTTCATGAGGGCAACAATACCTCATGTATAGGGGTTGATCCGAGCAACATGAGACAAACTGGTCCAGTTGTAAGTAATGATGGGTGTCACGCGGCGCTCATTAGATACTGCAACTGTGTCAAAGAAATCCGGGCCCCTTTTTGACAACACGGAGGGCAGGGATGATGGGGCGCGGGGCACAGCAGGGTGTATCATTATGTGCCCCTTTACCCCAGTACACCCCACTGGGATACACTGACTCTGTTTTAAAATTACCTAACAAATCAAAAGATTTAGAAGGTTTGCGCGAAAGGTACACAAGACACTTCGAATACTGTAGTCCAACTTAGGTGGTTTTAGGCTGGATTTAGCTAATTTCGGAAAGGAATTTACCCGAATTTTTTTCTGTAAGTTAAACAAGGTTGCCATGGGTTGCTAGGAAAATAAAATTCCGACTTTATTTACCCTAGCAACGCATGGCAACCTATTTAACTTACAGAAAAAAATTCGGGTAAATTCCATTCCAAAATTAGCTAAATCCAGCCTAAGTGTGACCAGTCGGTAACTCTTGAAATTTTTGACACGGAGCTAACAGCAGGTGCACTAATAAGATAGATATTTGAATAAAAAATTATAATAATAATTATTATAAATAATTATTAGATAGTTTTATAGAATCGCGCTATAAATTTGGACATCTTTTTGAGCAGTTTTTTTTTTTTTTTTAAATCGGGCATACCCCGTTGATTGGTCTCTAGATCCTTCCTTCTTCAATGTACTAACAGCTCAAAAACAATGCAGCAAAATTTTTCTACTTTATTGAAGTTAATACCCCCAATTCCCCGACAGTCCCTAAAAAATTGAATAAAAAGCATTTTTCGATAAGGATTTTCCTTTGTGAAAATCCAACAACACGACAACCCGAACTGAAATTTGCAATTTAGCGTCCCTTGGGAACCAATGATTCGATTTCAAATAAAAAAGGGAGGGTCACAAAATTATCCGCATTACAAATCTAATAGCAACCATTGTAGCACAAAAGAAGCAAAAAATGCATCAATCATTACGTCTAGCCAGTGTACATAGGAGGGTGCGAAAAGAGAGTTGGAAATAAGAAAACAAGATGATTCAGCAGACGGATGGGCCACGGAAAATAGACTCAATCCGTCACCAGGGTGCCGAACAAAAGAAGCTCCCAACAAAACGAGGCCACTATAAGCGAAACATTCGCAACAATTTCCCGGAAAATCGCACTTTAAGAACACCGCTTAGACCACATGCGAAACATGGGCTGGAGGAAGTGTTCATCGAATGGTGTCAATTATAATGCTAGGCTATGTGATTTAATGGAGAGCTGGAATGAAAAAGAAGCTTTTGGATTAGTCTTAGTGACACTAAATTTGTTGCATCATTCCAGACCCCCTAATACATTTCCCGACTCCATCTCCCAGATCCCGGTCATCATCAACTCCAGCACAGCGTTTTTCCACTCAGGGCACCCAAAACACGTCTCCCTCCACGCCTTTACTTTCCCATATTGTGTATTATGAATTATGACTTTGCCATTCATATCGAGGGCCAAAGACGAGCCAGTCACACTCTAGAGATTTCCTGAGATTCCCTACGAGATTCTTGAAGAGATTAACCCCTGATTAACCACTGAAGAAATTTCCAAGATTTCCTGATTTTCCATAACGATTTTCAAAGTTTTCCAAAGATTTCGTGAGATTTCCAACGAGATTCTCAACAAGATTCCTGGAGTGGTTAACCCCTCGGCCAATCATTCGAACAGTTACACTGTTTACGATACCTAGTACATTGTACACAGTACTGTAAAAGTTAAAAAACAGTTTTCCACTTTAATACCATATATGGCTAAATGTCACGTCATCACTCTTACAAGGACACATATTTTTCGGCTATGCTTCCCTACCTTCAGTACCACCACCCCATTTCTCGTTTCTCTTAGTTTAATCAGTTTTTTAGTTAGGTGGGTTTAAAAAATAAAAGTGTACCTACGTCCAGAAAACATCTAGTTGGAAAATTGAAAAGAAAAGTCTTCTAAAAAAGGGAGCAGATGAAGCGTGGAGGGTTGAGCTAATGATTACTGAGAATCCATAAAGCTATTCAAATTTCAATGGCAGAGTATGGGGTGTGGGGGTATCAGCTCCAAAAGAGTTCCCAACTCAAATCTTTGAATAAAATACTTTGAGCAGGAGTCAATGGCCCCTATTGGTAAGCGAAAAGCCCTCTCCGTCTCCTTTCTTCCATATTCACTTCTTTCCTTGCAACAAATTTGAATTTTCGATTTTCCATCATACGAGAAAAAATAATTTGTACCTGAGATTAAAAAATGCAGACTACTTTCACGTACACTGCCCAAACGTATATTTTCTACCAGAGTGGACCGCAATATTTTGCTGTAGTTTACAGACATAACCATCCTTTACGGTTGTGGTGCACAAAGCAGGAGGGAGCCTCTGTAGGCACTATCAGTAGCATCAAAGTGGTCTAATTACCGCTGCCTCTGTGCATCCAGCCGTAAGACTTCCTCGAAACCAGCACACCCCTATTATTAAACCTATTTGCTGGGAGAGGCGGAGGCCTTCAATGTGCATGCTGAGCAGGTTTCAAAGGAACGCCGAAGCCAGGAATCAGTTCAAATTGCTACAAAACCGCGACACAAGAAAACCGCATCAGCCCCTTCTTCCCTAAAGTGATGATAAAACCTTGTCTTTACACTGTTTAAGGCTTCAAAGAGGTAGAAAGTCACTCCGCACTCTGAATTGAGCAATAAACTTGAATATAAAATCAGAATATTTTCATCATCTCAGTTATGCTGAGTAAAAAAGTCACTGAGATCGGAAAACCAATGTTAGGCTCTGTATACCTCCCGCTATCAAAGGCTATATTAAAAATTAGCTCTGTTACAACTTTTTATTCCTCCAAAGGAGTAAAAATAATTTATTGGAAACAGCAACAGCAAATAACTGTTTTTATCAATTGAGGCTGCTGGAATTTATACTTACTTTTCTCATTTATTTTTTATACTTCCAACAAATTATTAAGAGCAACTTTTCAATTTCTGCTTTGGCTGTGAGGAGACCAGTGAAAATGGCTTCCCTGTCTCGGCGACTTTCCAGACAGACAACAAGTTCTGACTTCAAGTTGTCAATGTTGACCTTCCCATACAAACATATTTTTCTCAATACCAAATTCACTGAGATGTCATTGTCATTTCTCCGATCAATTTTGCAGAGTGTCTCAGAACTCTTGGGAGGTGAACGACCAACTTCTTTTGAATCAGCTCTGACTGGTGACGTGAGTAACGACCCATGCAGGTTACCAGTCTCTCAAGGGACACCAACACAAACAAGTAATGCGTCTCCACCTCCTCAAGCACAAGGTTTGACACCGAGAAGATGGGTAAACAGAGAGTAGTTAGCTCTGGTTAGTGGTAAATCTGCGAGGGGTCCCTCAAGAGTCAGCATCACCACTAATCCCCCTTCCCAACCTCGGTCCTTTCTCCCCTTCAAACGTCCCTTTGGGGGCAAAGTGGAAGAGTGACAGACTGCCACTGGACAAGCAGCAGGCAGCCTTTGAGGGCCGGATTACCCCCAAAAGCGCTCAACGGGCTTTTGGCACTGTTCTCTACATGACATGCTATACGTTTTACATGTACGAACCTAGTCATACCTGACAGCAGTGCGGCCTTAGTTCCCTTAAGGCCATTAGCTTATTTACCTTCAGGTGACACGCAGGTGACTGGGAAAGCGTCCATAGCCTCTGTTTATGGAAAACCGAAAAATGAGTTCGGTCTGCTTCCCTTTGATCCAATTTTTGGATTTTGGCCAAAAGCTAGGATGGCTGAAAGTGCCACCTTGAAATAATATTTTCAATTTTAGCCGAAGTATAGGGAGGACTTAGCCACTCACAGAGAAACTTCTACCCGAGGGATAGAAGAGATTCCTTGAGATTCCATGAAGATTTACAAATTTACTTTCCATGTTTACTTTTTCACCTTTTAGGGGGAAATCCGAACTTTCGTTTTCATGTAAAATAGTGTGCATGTAGGAAAATATCCATTCATCCATCCAAGATTCCCTGAGATTTCATTAAGATTTCAAATGATTCCCAACGAGATTTCTTGAGTGGTTAACCCCTCGCTTCCACCCTATTTCCATTTAAAAACCGACAGCAAATTAGATGAATCTAAAGAGATAAATTGAAGGTTCACGTGTATATAAATTTCAAGGCATCCATGCGTCAGGAGAATGACTTTCAGTGACACTGATAAAACACACCCTTGTCATTCAGCATCCCCCCCCCCCCAACCCAAAAAGCTTCCCTCATGACAGAAACATGTAAAGCCGACAAGAATAGTCTCGCCCCTGCATTTTGGGGGGCCTTGATCGAGGACTTTCGACGAACCCCCGATAAGATCTGTCATCTTTCCTAGCAGACGACAGCGACGTTTCTGCATTTGAACTGTCACACTGACATGATCAAGATTAATGACACTTGGAGAACACAAAGCGTTAGATGATCCATCCCGCAGTTGTTTTATGTATGAATAGTGTCTAACATTTTATGATGGAACTTCACGGTGAGTGATACTGATTTTCCCGATCATCAAAGATTAATCAGACTTCTAAGTTGGCTGGCTTTGACACATGCGAGAAGTTGGAAATGTTTTTATTTACTTATATACAAACACAGGCATTTCCATGTTTACTTTTTCACCTTTTAGGGGGGAAATCCGAACTTTCGTTTTCATGTAAAACAGTTTGCAAGTAGGAAAATATCCATTCATAGGGGCAGATGGCACCCCATACCCCATACTGAAAAATACACCTACTATGAATTAGGTATTCACTATAAATTGAGTTGAAAAGTTGGAAGAATAGAAGCTCATTTCGGATGGAATATCTTGACAATTAATTAATCTTTACTACCTAATATGCAAGCTACAATATCTACAAATATCTAGTTAGGTGCAAATTTATTGTGCTGTAATACCAGCAATCAATCTATGGTGGGACGACTGGGATGAAACCTAAGATGGCCCCCTTTAATCCATTAGGATGTTGGAAATCCTGCGTCAAGTAAGGTAGAGGGGCCACTTAATGAATTAGTAAGCAGTGGTAGAAGATAGTAATAAATTTATCGGTTTGCGTGAACCCATGCGTGGTTTCCCTTCGCAAAGGCGGAATCTGCAAATTTTCCATCCCTTCTCCTCTTCCCCATCACCCATCACCCACCCTGCATCACCATCACGGGGAGGGTATGACGTCAAGGTAGGTCCCAACACTGGACTGCTGCACTGTTACGAGTACTACAAAGGTGCTACAGACAGCAAATACTCGTAGTAGTATAGTTCTCGGCACATTCTCAAAATATTCAAAAATAACCGTAAACAAGCTAGATAGTGATGCACGATGCAAAAACAAGAACAAGAAACGGCATTTCTTGTTCTTGTTCTTGTTCTCGCAAAGCGACTCTTGCTCTTGTTCTTGCAGCAAAAATCCTATATTGTTCTTGTTCTCGCAGTAGAAATTACTTCTTGCTCTTGTTCTTGTTCTTGCTGCGAGACTCTTGCAATTTCTTGCATACACATGGAATTTTCTGATGTTTAAATGTAGTTTTTTGTCTACCGAGCGGACATTTCAAGTGCAATCTATCGTCGCATAGTCTGCAGATTTTTTCGTACAAAATATGAACTCCAATCCATGAATGAAGCTTTGGAAAAAAACTGCCTGGGTTTATGCAAGACTTTTGCGAGAACTCTTGCAAGAGTTCTTGTTCTTGCATGCAAGAAATGCAAGAACAAAAGCAAGACAAGAAATTTTCGTGCATCACTAAGCTCAAAGACGCAAAGAACTGTCTGGGACCTCTGGAGTTGGCCATAAACACTAATAGAAATAGATATTAAATGCCCTGCATGCGCCTGGATAAGTTTAATTACCAGGGTAGATCGTTCTATCTATTACTGAGTTTCTTCTATAGTTTCTAAATTTAGCTGAAGACCGTCGCGATAGTGAAACTTACGAATTCTACGCTGCCGTTTCAAAGGGTATCGTCCGAACTTACCTGAAACCAAAAGAAGACACAAGTTAATATAACGCAAGTCACAACATTCGTCAATAAGATGTGAAATTTATTCTGAAGGGACATAAGTTCACTTGCGCTGTTGGGAATACAAACAAAGCGGACAGGGAAGTAACGGAAAGTCGAGTCACAAATAATAAAGAAAAGGAGGATATATGATGTATATACTAGCCTACCTATAGTACTAGTAGGTACTGACCATCGATTTTGTGATTTTTATTTTAAAATGTGTCTCACAGGACCCTAATCCCAATAGAAAATCTTTTTTAAGGAATTTGTAAAAAAAAAACTTTATTTTGTATTTATTTGAATTGTAGATATAAGCCAAATTAGGTAGGTACATGGTTAATGGAACATATGTGTCAAATCTACAAAGCTCCTCTAGCTCCAGAAATATTTGAAAAGTTAAAAACAAAGAGGACTACAATGGTCGCACAAACATTCCCATCTTATATATTTCTAGGCCCTTGGAGAAACTTTTCGACGAGATAACTAGCATGAAGAAGTCTCTCCGAGTATTTTGAGTACCCACATGACATATTTCGCAAACCTTGAAAAACTCAATCTGGTGGGGTCGGAAATGCTTTGAGAATATTTTAGACCACATAACTCGTTTAAAGAAGTCTCCCCAAGTATTTTCAATACCCGCCTGGCATATTTTGTGACATCAAAAAACTGACCACTTGAGGGGTAGTATCTCCCAAATTCGATTTTTCCCAGATATACCGGTAATGGGGTATTTTTACTCTTAATATTCACTATTACTCCTGAGAAAATGAACGAAATCGTAAGCGCCGATTTTGAGAAAAAAATTAAAAACATGATATTTTGAGGTTCACTCCAATGGAAAATTGGAAAAAAATGAGTCTGCGCATTATTTTTTTATACCCGTGTACCAAATTTAAGCCAAATCGGCCGAACGGTTTTGCCCATGGCTCTCCGTACATACACACACACTTTTTTGGTGTCTGGGACCTCTGGTCGGCGCTTTGTAATGAAAAACTCAAAATCGATTTTCTGCACGATCACTATTTACTTCGTATACACAGAATGGGAAAGTAAAAAGGAATGTGGTTTCCGTTGCCGTCATCCGAAAATAGAATAGAGGCTGTTGTAAAGAGTGGCCCTTTTCTGGGCATCACATGGACTACTTACGTTTGATACACATCATAAAGTTTTACTGCTGCCCAAGGTACTTTGGTCTCACTCTTGAGCTTTTTATGACCTCCTGTTACCGCTAATCCTACTATTCACCCTATTTTCTCACGCAAGGACTTATTCAGGACTTCACTGTCACAGAGAGGAGAACCGGCATCCGCATTTAAAAGAATACAGTAGCAGAAATTCCCAGGTATTACTACTTAAGTACTCACCTACCATTTTTAGTTCATCATCCGGGACCTCGGTATAGTAGGGGAAACCAATTTTCAGTAAGGTTACCTCCAACATCATACAGTGACGGATATGCGTCAAATAGGTTGGATAAACTCCCAATTTTATGTTGTATAAAACTACGCTTGGTGCAGAATTGTCTCCACCTACTGCAAGTAGGCGATAATTTCTTTACAGGGAGGGAACAGCCTGAAGATTGTTGGAAAAAAAAACTTTAAAGTGTCCTACGAGTTCGACTTCTACGAGTAGTTAGGGTCATCGGCGTAGCAGTATCAAAAACCTGGGGGGCTCAGTCCCCCCAGGCCTTCTCCCCATGCATGGCTTTTTGTGACGTTATGTGTAGGTCAGAAAAATCCTGGGGGGCTAACCTATGGTTAGGGGTGAAGCTAAATGTCATCGCTGTAATTTCTCGCCGAGCATACCGCACGCAGATTTTTGCACTTCCCCGATATGGTCATAAAACCTATTTCCTACACCGTTTTTCCTATAACCAACTTTCTTTTCGATTGCGACAATGATTCCAGGAATCTCGTTTCCCACGTCACATCCATCTCCGAACAGGAAGTACGATTTGACACTTTCGACCTCTTCATAGGGAAGGTGACGGACTGAGATCGATCCACCGTACTCCCCCATTCCATCCTGCTGCTTTCGCAACCTGCATGGCGGGAAACCGCTGGTAAGCGACCCGCCAGCTGGGATGACCCATACTTAAGACATCAATTACTCCTGCAGACAGCTGATGTGATTCAGGAGTGACAGTTCAGCAATATGGCGTACTGCCCATTCCAGCGACAGGGATGGAACCAGGGTGCTTATTCAAGTAGAGCACTGAACAAGGGGAAATAGTTGGGAGGCGCATACTCGACCGAAAAGATACCCACTACCCCACTCTGCACCTGTTCTTAGGTACGATTTTTTTTTTTTTTTTTGAATTTTTTATTATCAAGAAAAAATGGAGAATACTTTAGTAATTGATATGAATTTGGATGTTGAGTATAGGTACTGGAATAGAAAATTAAGGTTGAAAAATGGTTGGAATTTCGGTTTATCCTATGAATACAGGATCCCTAGTTAGAGAGGAAGCCAGCACAAGGGTTAGCACCACCACATTTTGAGGTCAGGATACAGTTGGGTATAGCCAGATAGTACGCATACTATCCTTACTATAATCTTCACACAAAGGCGAAGCTAGGCACACCAAAGGAAACATCAAACTTACTTATTACAATATTAATTTAAATTAATTACATTGTGTTACTAATTTCCCAATTACCCTTGGGAAGTCAAACTCAAACAATAAAGGCTATGCTGGAACGTTTTAGCTACAGTTTACCGTTTACAAGAATCAAATTTGAAATCTTAAATTACTGGAGAAGGGGTAAACACTTTTCCGATCTTCCCGTGCAACTTCACAAAAGGTCAAACATGCAAAGAACATGCTGGAACCTCATTTTATAGGTAAAACTCACAGAAGGCTCTTTTATGCGAAAACCTTCTGATGTTCGATAACTTTGTCGATCAAACTTTTGGATGGGGTGGGGGGATTGTGGGCCATCGTCAGTGCTGGCTAAGCAAATATACTCTCCAACTTTCCCTACTGTCTCTCGCACTTCTCTCCCGCAAACCTTCTTAACCAGCACAAGACAAATTTCAAACTTGAAATCTACATTTACTTTCCAGAGCTGACTATCGAATTATCATCCGGAGGTTGCCAGAAAGTCGCCGCCACATTACTCTCGAGCCCACGAGCGGGTGAACGATATTGCAGAGTTCTTTTCATCCTATACGTCAATTTCTATTCAATGTTGTTAGGAAGGCAAAGGTGTTCAGAAAAGTACAATCCATCAAACAACATCTTGACCCTTGTTCCACCCCTGTCCAAGAAAAACCTTTCTCGTAAGAAAAACATGTCCTTAGCTCCGAAAGAGATGTCTTACACATCTCTTTCGGTTTGAAACAAACATTTCGGTCAAGAGGACTGTCAATATTGTCCGAGCGGTCAGAGATGGAATGGATTTAAAAAGGATTACTACTTGACAGAGGATTTAATAAAAAAGACAGGGGAGGGAGAAGACGGGAAGGAAAGAAATTAAAGATAACGCAACTAAAAGTATTATTCTATCAACGTTTTGTTAATTCTAGTTCCGTTATTTGCAGTCTCCGATAAATTAATCTCGCAACAAATCTCTTGATTTCATTTCTATAGTTGCTTGTTTGGAATAACAATTTTTGTGAGACTAATATAATTATTTCGGTTACTTCAACATACTTTTATAAGTTTTTGAGCTTTTACAGTACTTTCCCATATTAGCTACCTACACATCGCTCCTTGAAAACAAAACAGTTATATCTGCAAAAAATCGATTTTTTTTTTATTACACTAAAAATTTTTATTTTTTTTTCTCTTTTTTTTGGTAGAAGTGTTATATCTGTAAGTCGGATATTTACCGCTTGGTAGCATTGTAACTCTTTGAATTTAGCGCGAAAATTAGGCCGGCTGAAGCAAAAGACAGTTGCATCCGCCGTTGCATCAGTTGCCTCGTAACAACCAGAGGGAAACGTCACAATTTTTGGTGAGTAAACTGTTGTATCATCGGACGTTCTGTTTTGTAGGCTAATATAACTCTTTACCGTAAATTCTGTGCTCCTGAGACCTCCCATAGTATATTGTAATAAGTGTTATATTGGTAGATGCAACTTTTTAACTTTCAATTCCCGGCTCCATGCCATCATGAAAAAAAATGTTGTATTGATAGATGCAACTCTTAGACTGCCAATCTGAGTTTTTAGTGATAGTTTTGCTGCATGCTATTAAGGGCTGATCATTGTGATAACTAATAATATTGATAATAATTTTTGTTTTCAGAAAATGAAACGTCGGACGGAGCTTATTTTAAAACTAGCAAAAAAGCAGCGAACATACGAGAATGCCGATATGAACACAAACGCTATCTGGAGTATTCTGAATAACGAAGAGAAAAACCAAAGCCCTGAAGAGTGGACCTATATAGATACCTACCTTTATGCCGCCCATAAGATTAACACTGACAGCAGTAAATTTATATTCCACTTATTCATTTTTTCTGTTAAAAATAATTCACTACTCACAGAGTCAATGTTATGGGTGGCAATAGTTTATCTATCTATAAGAAAACAGAAGCCGATTAGACTACTTTTTTACGTTTTACTTATTTTCTAAGCGCCTATTTGTTATTTTATATTGTGGTTTCCTATTTCACCGTTACTTTGTATTACAAAAATTGATACCAGTGAATAATTCCGTATTATTTTCTACCCTCCAAGCCTCAATGCACAGAAAGTAGAAGTGTTGTATTGGCATTTGGGCCAATGCACGCGTGGCCTTTTTGAAGGTAAAACCGTTACAAGTTTTTTAAAAAATTAAATTGGTGATGAATATTGACTTTCATGGACTAGTTAGTCAGACTGAATAAATGAAAAAGAAAAAAGCTTTTTTTCGGTAAAAAAAAATCTTTAAGATATTCCATACCAAAGTCGTAATTAAATAAAAAACACATCCAAAAACTTTGAAACGCTCTCCTGCGAAATCACCTTTTTGCAGATGCAACTGTTTTGTTTTCAAGGAGCGACATATTTAATCTAGTTTATATCTCTTCGGACCAGATATTATCTGGGAAAAATATATCTATTTTTTCTACGGTGTGAACCTATAAAAATATACACTATGCACCAGGGAAGATGGAAGCAATGGGCAGAACTCGTATAGAAACAATGAAAAGGTTAATTGTGCAAATCACTCAGAACTTGAGCTGCAACAGCCAACAAAGCTAGAGCAAGCGAACACTTTGAGTTGCTGGAGACATTGGTATACCAACGTAGAGTAAGATTTGGGAGGCAGCACATTTGAAGCTGCAGGCCGGCAACCAATCGATATAGAAGCAAATACAATAAATCTCTCTTTATTTCCAGCCATAAATGGACTCTGAGAGTGAAATTATTACCCAGTTAATTGCTAAATCCTTTCCCAGCTCCGAGTGAGGTGATCATTAGCTGGATTATACATCCTACAGCCTCGACAAAAGACCAATCATGAGATAGTGCGGAACAACATATTTGGAAAATAGTAGTTCTACCGAAGAATGGTAAAAATAATTTTCATTTATTCAAAAGACCACGAAGAGGAAAAAGGAAATACTATACAATTTTGTCTGCTTTCTGCTTCTACGTTGTAACTACTTCCTCTATATTCACATTATGTAAAAAAAAAAAAAAAAAACTTGTACCTAGGCAGTTCATATGAAAAGACCTCACAGCATTTCATTTTCATTTTTTTCCTTGAAAAAAAAAAGAGAAAAAAAGCCAACCCGGAGCTAATTATTGCAATCAATCAATCGTTGGTGACAGAGCTGCAGTCCCTCGGTTTCAGGAAAATTGAAAGCTTTTACAACGAGCCTTAAAAGGGTCTAAGGTAGAGAGAGACTAGGGGGTGATTTTTGAGTTTTCCTGGGGGTCTGTTTATAGTGCAGACTAATGAAAGCTCCGGCCCTTTCACACGTCCCCTCCCCCTCCCTATCCCCTCAAACTGTTTCGAAATGACCGCATTTATTGCCTCTTAATGCAGGGAGGACTCATCGGGCGTCACAGTTACCAGATCACGTCATACTGTGCTGGTGAACAGCACATATGTATATTTTAGCCTTGCAGCAAAAAAAATAGTATATATCAATTTCTACATCTTTCTACTCGTAGACCTCCGTAAGGTGCAGCTTTCTGGTGGAGATTAATCAAACTATATAACGCATGCGAGCACAGATTTGAACAGCGGAACTACTATGTTTTCCTGCCAGATTGCCTGAGACCTGCATCACCTTATCATCGTGTTTACTTTCCGATCTCCCTCATTTTAACAAATTTGTGACCTCCCTTGGTAAGTTCAGATTCCATTAATATAATAGGTTAGATAAAGTTTATAGTTCCGTATATTTGAGTACTAAGTAATTGGATTCCATTTAGGTGGAGGCTGCAGTTGCAGTAGTTGCAGTTGCAGTTGCAGTTGCAGAACCCAGTTTCCAGAATTGCAGTTTTAGTACGAGGTTCATATACGGCAGAAGAGAGTTCCTACCATATCCTGGAGCATAGAGTACCAATCGTAACCTGGAGCCGTACTGCAATGCCTGCATGTTCCAAGGTGACCTTAGATGTACTTGAGATGATGGAGGGCTAAACTGCAAACTTCGAGGGAAATCCTAGCCAAAGTAACTACGATGGAGTTTTACAAGGTCGGTGTTGAACAGTTTACCTTAGTTGGCGATGACATAGGAAGATGAAGAAGTACCTATTTTTGTGGAGTTTGGAGCCGATCATCATGTTAAAACAATAATTTAATTACCTACATTACCTAAAGTTTATAAGATATTTACAAGCTCATAGTTGAAGCGGAGTAATTTCAGCATTTCTAAGTACTTATGTTCTGACTAGTCGTAGCTACAGTTAACCTTTATCTACTTACAATCTTGGTTCATTCGTTAATATAAGCTATACAATCGATAGGAGCAAATCGATGTAGCATAACGTTTCTATAATTAAGTAATTATTGCTTCTGGCGTCCAATTCAGTACCGGATCTCATATTTGATTTTATAACATCCAATTTAACTTTAATTCAACTTCAATTTAGTACATGATAGACAATAATAAGGACTTTCCTATATTTAAATTTACTTTGGTTTAGGGGAGCTCCCAATTTATAGTGTAACTTATTGTTCACTTACTTCACTTTTCATTCTTTTACCTAATAGTACTGTATATTATAATGATGAGTTTAACCTAAATTGTGTTGTTGCTGTAGGATTCAAACTATTTATTCTTTTTATAGATTATCCAAAGTATTTTGACACTACCTTTCTTGAACCCACAAAAAGCTAGCCAGGGTAGTTCGTAGGTTACTATAAATACCTATATTATCAAATAGCTGTGCCTGCTGAGTATTTCTATACCTAGTTGGTACAGTTAAATGGCGCACAACGGTGGAGCTGAATAATTAGCTGAATAATTATCTGATTGATTATCTGAATAAGTAAATTGAGTATATTTTCGCAGTTTTTTACTGAAAGTGTCAAAATTACGTTTGGATAACCTAGTTTTTTAAGTTTTTGTTTATTTTTTGGTTTGAATCTACAGTAAACACAATCCGTTTCAGCAGACTTCAACGATTATTCTACTTGTGTAATATTCAACTTCGAGCTTGATTTTTATGAGGAAATTTAACTTAAAAATTTACAGGATTTGGATGGATTTATTTCCATGTTTTAACATGTCTTCGAGATAAGCAGCTTTTAGTGGATTCGCTTGTGTCCGTTTGTGTTGTTTGTGCAAATCTTCACGGTGTCTACTACTCATCAGCTGGTTGTCGACTTTTTTCGCTATTTAGGTACAATGTAGGTATAATTCCGGTTATAATTTTGGAGTTGGATTCAGAGGGACTTTTTGCAATTTTTCTTTGAAAAAAATCGTTCTTCAGGTTCAATATCCTTGAGTTAGATTACTCATTGGTAGGATTGGAAGTTCAGTTCAGTGATAGGTCGTGATGTTTGGAGCGTCTATTACATAGGGCTGGAGTGATAATTCTGCCGTAGCATCTTTTTTAGTGATTGGTTCCTAGAGTTTGTGTTTGCAGTTCGAGACCTGTGTGCTTCGTTGTTGTTTATGTTGGCATAGTGGTTTCCCTCGGTATGCTTATTGGAAATTGAATAGTCAGTTTTGAGAGTTTTTTTTAATTTTGTGGATTTTATTTTATTTTGAAAAATGGCAGAGAATCGGAATCGAGTTAACGACCGGAATGAGAATGTGGATGATAATTTTGAAAATGAGAGTGATGAGGAGGTAATAATTAATCATGATTTAAGACATCAGGATGAGCGAGATAATGAAGCTAGGATTATTGGCCAGGCGATTTTGCGACAGATCGGTAATGTGAATGGTGGTCCAAGTCCTACTACGTCATCTGTTGAGGGCTCAAAGTTTACTAAGTTCCTGAAGCATTGTCGCATGATTAAGCTTACCTATGCTGGAGCAAGAGGAGAGTCGCTTAAGATTTTCCTGGAAGACATCGAGAGTCAACTAGACAGTTTTGAATTGACTGATGTTGAAAGGATCAAAGTTTGTAGACACTTATTTACTGGAGACGCTCTACAATGGTGGAATGGACGTGCTCATCAGTTCAATGAATGGCCTAAGTTCAAACAGGAGTTGATTGATAGATTTTTACCTGAATATGCTGAACGTGGTTTGAGGTATAAGATACTGAATGCATGTATGAAGCCTGATCAAACGCTGATGTCCTTCGTAAATGACTTGTTAGCTGACAATCAACTACTTTTGCATCCCGTTGACGAGAAAGAACTTCTGCACATTATCTTATCCAGAATGACCATGGAGTATAAGGCGCATCTTGCAACAAGCGTGACTAATTTTAAGTCGATAAAGGAGATTGAAGTAGCAGCAATTAAAGCGGATGAAGATTTTCGTCAGGAAAGATCACGTTTTGAGGAGATGTCTCGTATGAATAAAGGTCAAAATTCTCGAATGCAGGACCAGAGTCGAAACCAAAGTCAGAGTCGTTATCATGGAAATTATCAATCTTCCAGAAATCAGATACAGACAAATACAATGAATGTTGGTCAGTCATCAAGCAGAAGTGAATTTAGGTGCTACAACTGTGATGAAGTTGGTCATAAGGCATCGAATTGTGGAAAACCCAAGCGTGTGATTTGTTATAATTGTAAGAAGACAGGCCATTTCCAGAGTCAATGTCGTGAAAGGACAAACACTGTACGCAATGAGGTTCAGCCAAGTGTCAGTGGAATGCAGCTTTCTCCGTCAGTTATCTCAAAAATAGCTGAAGAAGTTACGAGGATGATGCTTGCAGCAAATCAGAAAAGTGGTGAAACTTCAAAGAGTTCTTCAAATAAGGGAAACTAGAGACTCGTGATGATAGTCCGGTGAAGTCGCGAGTGAAGGATGTTCATCCGGATATGCAACGGAAGAACAACAGTTCTGTTGTAAATTTACCTCCTATTGATGTCGTCCCATGTTCTGATGAAGAAAATGTTTTGTCACGTGGTCCAGAACATGAAGTATCCTTAGTAACTTGTGAAGATCAAGCAAATAATCAGCCAATTGAGGAAGATGTTGAGATTATCGATGAAGTGGTAAAAGTCAGCGATTTAAATTGTGAGATATTCGATGATAGACCATATGTACCTATTCATGTTGGCGAGGAACCATTTCTAGCACTTGTAGATACAGGAGCAACTGCATCTTGTATAAGATCGAACTACTGGGACATACTTAAGGTAAAAGGATACAGAGTCAGACCTGCTAAGTTAAGTGGAAGAGCAGCCAACAATTCAGCGATTGAGATATCAGGAGTATGTGATATTAATTTTCAATTGGGTACAAAGGTGTTTGCATTGAAGTGCTATCTTGTAAAACATCTGAATGTTTCATTTATTCTTGGAAATGACGCACTGAAAGGTATAAATGCGAGGTTAGACTATGCTGAAGAGAAGTTGATCTATTCAGATATAAATGGTTCAGAAAGTATTGATTTCGTGTTAAAACCTGCAGTCAACGATCCAGCTATTATAAATTACATATCTACCTATTTTCTAAATGACGTGATTGAGTTACCCGATGGATCCTTACTTGGGATTGAGAGGGAAGATGACGCGATGGAAGATTTTCGTACAGCTCAACAGATATGGGGAGATACAGATAAGAAAAGCTTTGAGAATGTTCCATTGGAGTTTACTCACCCGGATTTGACAAAAAAGGACAAAATAAGGTTGAGAGAATTTGTAGATGAATGGTATAAGAAATTTGAAGATTCTCCTGGATTCCTGAACAATTATGAAGCTGATGTGTATTTGAAGGATAACCAAGTACCTATCCGAAGTAAACCATTCAGATTGCCGCCTAACGAGTTAACTTATGTTCATCGTGAGGTTCAACGTCTCAAAGAAGCAGGGAAGCTTGTGGACAGTGATGGTTATTGGTCAAGTCCAGCGTTTACTATCAAGAAGCCAGATTCTGATGAAAGAAGATTTCTAGTCTCATACTGCAAGTTGAATGAATGCATCAAGCCGATGACGTCACCTATACCTAGAGGAGAGGACATTTTGTTGAGTCTAAGATCTTGTAGATGGAGAACGCGTCTTGACATGAAGAACAGCTTTTTCCAGATTCCTTTAAATAAGAAGTCACAAGAGATTATGTCTATTATACTACCTGGAGGAGGAATATATGCACCTACAGCATTAATGCAAGGAATGATCAACAGCAGTGCAATATTCATCCAAGCAATGCGAAGTGTTCTAGCTGAAGTTATTAGAGAAGGTTGGTGTACCCTGTTTGTTGACGATATTTACATCTACTCGAATGACAGCTTGGAAGATCACCTACAGAAAGTTGAAAGAGTTCTGACTATCATGAGGAAGAGAGATCTTCAGCTGAATTGGAAGAAACTTCAACTAATCCCAGCAAAGATGCGAATTTTAGGACATGTGTTGGAATCGAATCGTTGTATGCCTGATCCTGGAAAAATTGCTGCAATCAGGAACTTTAGACGTCCTAGAAACCTGAGAGATGTTAGAAGTGTCCTAGGAATGATTAATTTTTACAGAAGATTTCTGAAAGACATCGCAAGCACTCTTGAGCCATTGTATAACCTATTGAAGAAAGATCAAGAATTTAGATGGGGAAAAGACCAAGAGAAAGCTTTGGAGAGCATCAAAAAAGCGCTGTCGGAGACACCTATACTTACCTTACCCGATTTAAATGGCAAATTTAGAATTGAGGTAGATGCATCCGATGAAGGTATTGGAGCAGTGCTATATGCTGAAGACAGTGAGGACGAACAAAACGCCGGAGTCGTGGAATTTTATTCCAGTAAATTCAGTAAATATGAGAGCCAACAACATACAAGCTACAAAGAAATTACTGCATTGATAAAAGCTCTTGAAGCATTTGAAATGTACATAAAAGCATCACCACATCCCGTCACTGTGATCACAGATCATTTAGCCTTGAAGTGGATTTTTAATTCAGATCATACAGTAAGCAAGTTGAACAGATATCGTTGCCGTCTAAGTCAGTATAACCTTAAAATTGAACATCGAAAGGGAAAGCAAAATATTGTTCCTGACTTTCTTAGTCGATCTATTGCTGAAGAATCGTGTGAGCCTGTTATTAATACTATCGAAATTGATGAAGTGATACTACCTGAGATCCAAGACACAAATTGCACGTGGTATAGAGGACTAAGGAGGAAGATTCTAAATAAGCCTGAAGATTACCCTTTGTTTGAAGTCAAAGATGACGTAATATACAAAAAAGTGAGAGATCAGCCATTGGACGATCCTGTATTTCGTGTCGTAGTACCATCTGACTGCCGAGACATGATATTTCAAAAATTTCATGATTCAGAGTTTGCAACGCATAAAGGAATTAAGAGGACAGTATACAGTATACAGAAAGGTGGATTTTACTGGCCATGTATGCAAGCCCAAGTGCGAAAGTACGTAAACAGTTGTGATGTCTGTGCGAGGAATAAGAGCCTAAGTGCAGGAAAGGTTGGTCTTATGAAGGTGAGACCAGCAAACCTACGACCGTTCAGTCTTATTTACATTGACATTGTTGGTCAACTGTCAAAGAGTAACAACTATCGCTACATCCTAACTATACTTGATGATGCTACACGCTATCTAGTGGCAAGACCTATGAGATCAGCAACAGCAGAAGCTGTAACGAAGATTCTAATGAATGATTTAGTACTTGTACATGGAGCACCAGAGATTATTGTATCAGACAACGGAAGTGTATTTAAAAGTAAGGTCTACGCTAATTTCTGTGAGTCAATTGGAGCAATACCATCGTACATACCTACTTACAGCCCAGCGAGAAATGCCGTCGAAAGGATACACTCAGGACTTAAAGCTAGTATTCGTTGTTTGTGTAAGTCACAGAACGAATGGTCGAAGTACCTACCTTATTGTGTCTTGTCATATAACAATTCAATTCATGAAACATTGGGAGTCGCACCGTCTCAATTAGCAATTGGTCGAATTGCAAGATCACCGTTTGATGTTGGAACAGGTATCAAGAGAGGAGAGATAGAACCGTTTGACCCTGAAGTGGAGATCAAAGAGTTGAAGGGGAGACAGAAGAAGATATGGGAGTTTGTGAAAGAGTCTGTGAAGAAAGGTCGTGAAGCGCAAGCAAAGAGGTACAATTTGAGGAGGAGAGAATTGAAGTATTCGGTTGGAGATCTAGTATATCGAAAGGCGTTTGTGAAATCGAGTGCAGCTGACAACTTCTGCAGCTCACTAGCTGAAAGATACGTTGGTCCATACAGAATAAGCAAAGTTCTATCTAATACACAGTATGAAATAGCAACGCTTGATGGGAAAGTCAGTGGCACACACTGCATAGAGAATTTGAAGCCGTTTATCAGCAGAAATCCTCCTTGAAGTCATGATCATAACTACGCATGAGACTCTTCATAAAAAGGTCGTGGATTCGAGCCCGTTGATCTACCACGTCTATCTCTTCATGACGACTGTAATTTTACATGTGTTTGTTTCACGAAGACTACATTAGGTCTAATTTCTTTGTTATGTGTTTCGTTTAGGCCGGACTTTTATTTCTAACTTAGATGGAGATGTGCTGGTGAACAGCACATATGTATATTTTAGCCTTGCAGCAAAAAAAATAGTATATATCAATTTCTACATCTTTCTACTCGTAGACCTCCGTAAGGTGCAGCTTTCTGGTGGAGATTAATCAAACTATATAACGCATGCGAGCACAGATTTGAACAGCGGAACTACTATGTTTTCCTGCCAGATTGCCTGAGACCTGCATCACCTTATCATCGTGTTTACTTTCCGATCTCCCTCATTTTAACAAATTTGTGACCTCCCTTGGTAAGTTCAGATTCCATTAATATAATAGGTTAGATAAAGTTTATAGTTCCGTATATTTGAGTACTAAGTAATTGGATTCCATTTAGGTGGAGGCTGCAGTTGCAGTAGTTGCAGTTGCAGTTGCAGTTGCAGAACCCAGTTTCCAGAATTGCAGTTTTAGTACGAGGTTCATATACGGCAGAAGAGAGTTCCTACCATATCCTGGAGCATAGAGTACCAATCGTAACCTGGAGCCGTACTGCAATGCCTGCATGTTCCAAGGTGACCTTAGATGTACTTGAGATGATGGAGGGCTAAACTGCAAACTTCGAGGGAAATCCTAGCCAAAGTAACTACGATGGAGTTTTACAAGGTCGGTGTTGAACAGTTTACCTTAGTTGGCGATGACATAGGAAGATGAAGAAGTACCTATTTTTGTGGAGTTTGGAGCCGATCATCATGTTAAAACAATAATTTAATTACCTACATTACCTAAAGTTTATAAGATATTTACAAGCTCATAGTTGAAGCGGAGTAATTTCAGCATTTCTAAGTACTTATGTTCTGACTAGTCGTAGCTACAGTTAACCTTTATCTACTTACAATCTTGGTTCATTCGTTAATATAAGCTATACAATCGATAGGAGCAAATCGATGTAGCATAACGTTTCTATAATTAAGTAATTATTGCTTCTGGCGTCCAATTCAGTACCGGATCTCATATTTGATTTTTTAACATCCAATTTAACTTTAATTCAACTTCAATTTAGTACATGATAGACAATAATAAGGACTTTCCTATATTTAAATTTACTTTGGTTTAGGGGAGCTCCCAATTTATAGTGTAACTTATTGTTCACTTACTTCACTTTTCATTCTTTTACCTAATAGTACTGTATATTATAATGATGAGTTTAACCTAAATTGTGTTGTTGCTGTAGGATTCAAACTATTTATTCTTTTTATAGATTATCCAAAGTATTTTGACACTACCTTTCTTGAACCCACAAAAAGCTAGCCAGGGTAGTTCGTAGGTTACTATAAATACCTATATTATCAAATAGCTGTGCCTGCTGAGTATTTCTATACCTAGTTGGTACGTTGCCTTTCCAGCATGGGCATGGACTTGGGACTTGGGACTCAACCTGCCCTCCCAACATAGGTGTTCTGCCTTTTACCAAGGTATGGCCTAAGGCCTTAAGATGGCAAACAAAAACTGTAAAATTCTGGAAGGTTGTGCACAGTAGTACTTGAAGAATTTGTCATCGTATATACCTAGAGAATACATTGCCCAGTTTCAAACTCGTTGGAAATACAAGCATAGCCTGTGCCTCTCAGTGGCCGAGTGGTCAAGGGGTCCGCTTTGTGTCCTGAGAGGTCTGGGTTCGAATCCCGGCGGAATGGAAAAATTTTCCTCTTCCGACATGGATGTATTGGCTTCGGCCCACTTACTAAACTGGCTTCGACCCACTCATATTCGGCTTCGGCCACTTCATCTTCGGCTTCGGCCAAAAAATCTAACAAAACCAACTCATCGGCGCATATGTTCTCTGAACGTCGCGCGTATTAAAAAAAAAAAAAACAAGCATAGCCATGGTTTTGATATCCGATTTACAATATCAGAAAGCATACAATGACGAATCTGGGCAGGAAAAAGTAGAGGGGGCTGCGGGCTGCTGAGCTGCTGAGCTGGGCCTCGTCAGCAACAGGGAAGCTTTTGTATTGACATTTCTATCAATACTCCGATTGCCGAATACTCGAAAAATCAGCCTTTGAAATTCGGTAAATCCGGCCATGCAGCCTCATCAACTAGGTATTCTACCCCTTAGCGGGGATTTAAAATTTGTGTCTGGTAAATTGGCAATCTGTGCCCATAAAAAAACGCTTTCTTCATCGCTTGCCCTTAAATTTCTCTTCATAACAAAACAGAGACAAAAAGGACGGTAGGTTGTTGCTGGTTTCTACCAACCTATTATGCTAAGTGATAAAATAGCCTACAGACTGTTAAGTAGGGTGTAGTAGGGGGGACCAGAGGGCCTATTCGTACATGTCAACTTGTTTTTTAGAAATATATAGGGATAAACAGAAAAATACACATCAAAAGAAAGGAAGTTGCAGAGTAGGGATTGCTCTGAAATCTTCTAAAGAAACAATCTCTAGTGCTGATGGACCTTGCTCAACTTTACTGCTTGCAACCCTATTTTTTATCAAAACATTAAAATAAAAATTCCATCCATCACAAGTGTTTTATCTCCTTCAAAAATTTATTTTACAACCGTTGATACATAGAATAGAAGTATTGTGGATGAGTTAGAAAGTTTTGAGTTTGTTTCCCCCAGCAGAGCAGCGTTGTCTGCATAGCAAGCTGATTACATGTAAGACTGTCACTTCTGCATGACCTAGTTCGAAAAAGACGAAGACGAGCCAAGGGAAGACGAAAGAAAGCTAGAAAGCTACTTTTGTCGGAGAGGGCTCCTCAGCTTTTTTAAAGGATAACGAGACGGCGCTTTTTCAATAAATTCTAAAGCCTGTTTAACAATTTCTAGATACCTACTTTTGCCACATTCGTAAACAACTTGAACTTGATAGTAAGGATAATGGGTAAACCCTTCGAAGCCCAGCATAGACCATTTAGAGAATTATCCGTCGCCCTGCGCACAGTTAGTAAATGATAGGGTTCAGAACCACCACAGGCCGTGATATACATTTCACATGATATATGCTGAATATATCATAGGCATTGACAGAACCTCACTGTTTTTCTAAAGTTAACCATCTAGACCTGTGGACTTTTGAGGAAAACAATCACGTATTTAGTGAACCAAAAAAAAGAATTGAGTAAAATAAAATAGGAAGTTGGGGACTCGACCAAGCGAAATGAAATAGTGGGAAAGCAGTGCGGGGAGAAGGGGTGGCCAAATTAGCAATGCAGATGCCACCACCAAGATCCCATTCCAAATTAAATATGATTTACACAGGAGACTCTGTGAAATTGAAAGAGCAGTATCAACCCCAAATCAGGGAGAAAACGGAAGTCAAGTGCAGCCGGAAACGGAAGTCGGTCAGAAAGCACGCAGAGGCGGCCATCTTGTTTATTTCCAGGAGGAGATAAACCCAAAATAAATGTTTTTGACTTTATCGTAGTATAGCTATCCGATCTGAAAGAGATCATAGGTCTTGAGTAATGGCTCAAGGGTGAAACGGGGTGGAAAGGGGTAGTCACAAACTTTCAGGGTAGACAGCGATTTTTTTTTTACTGAACCCCTTCCCGGCACTGAATCACCAAGTGGAAGAGACGTTGAGGAGATTCTAGTCTAAAAAATCTGAATTTACGAGTAGTCAATTCCACCATTCCAATTTTTTTTTTGGGTCGATATCTCGTAAGTATTTAGGCCAAATGCTCTAAATAGAGCAGATAATTAGCTACTACGAAAATTAAGACCTTCAACTTGTCAGCTTCTTAGGTAACTACTTAAGTAAGGTCCCTGTATTTTTAATAAATTTTAACATGTAATAAGGGGGTTGAAAAACGAACAAAAACGGCGAAAGGTCCAATTTTTTTCCAAAAAACTCACAAAAAATCAGACAAAATTAAAGCAATCAGTCTTGAAATTGGCATTTATTAGAAAGAGAATTGAAAGTTATTATTATTGTGGGCACATCAATTAACATAGTTTCCGGTAAAAATAGGACTGATTTTATCTGAGTAGGTTAAGCTGATGGCCTTAGAAAAAATCTCTCTTAGGTGGTCATTTTGTTATTCAAATAAATGACTTTTTGCTCCTTCTGATAATTATAGCCCGTAAAAAGCGAGTAGGAGTACCTGGTCCCGGGCAAACCTTACTCATCGAGACTCCTTTCATTCACTTACAAACCTCACACGACCCCCAGATTTTCTACTTTTAGTTTTAAGGAAGAACGCAATTTCTCTTCGTACAAATTTTTATTCTTATATGTATAGATAGGTACTTCAGTTCGTCTCAAAAATTAAAACTATAGTGGTCACTCTCCATAACGAAAATCTCTTTATAACGAGCAAACGCTATACGATCCCTCTATCTCTATCTCCTTTGGCTCATTTGGGAACCCTCTCTATAGCGAATTCTCATGGTCCTTGACGTTCGCTATATAGAGAGAAAATACTGTAATTTCCTACAACAGGGCGACCCGACACGTCTCCCTGCCCCATTACTGAAAGAGAGAAAAAAATGGACGAGAGAGTCCAGTTGGCGTGTTTCGGCATTTTGATTTCATATTATTTGTCACACGTTTGAAAATACGTGACTATAGGAGAATGGGATAGAATTTAGGTCCTTTTTTTCTGCGCTGAGGCCGATACATTCCAGAACGGCTCTCAACTGACGAACGCTGAACGGCTGGACGTGCTGACCTTCTATACATACCTTCTGTTCTATATTTCAGAGAAAAAATGAACGTTTCAAAATTTCCTCGGTCAGCTGCAGCTATACAGAAAGCAAGACAATAATGTCAACTTCGCACCTGGGAAATATATCATTAAGAAATGTAAACAAACAGCACTGAATAGTCGCTCTCACCTCAACATCTTTTGTGTATAGAAATATTCAATGCTGAATATGAGTTCGTACACTTTCGCTCCGGGTGACGATTCACCGCCACGCCATACTTAATGATTATTCAAGGATTATTACTAGAAACTCCAATGTCAAAATCCGGGACCTCATTATTTTTATCTTGTACACTGCAAAAAGGTCATGGAGAATGACTGCTTTCTGAGGTTCCAAATCAAAGAGTATGACGTCACACGCCACAAGGCGTGCCCCGCCTTAATAATAATAATAATAATAGCGGAGGGTTGGGGGGGACAAGCCCAGCAACTAGACCGTTTTCAAGAACTATCCATTGTGCTCAGCTGGCAGCACTACCAAATACCAGCTCCCCAGCCATCGAGTAAACGATGGGGACCTACAGTTTTAGGTGGGTTCCGAACCACCACAGCCTCGATATACATTTCACTTGACATGCTGAACATATCAGAGGTGTATGCTGAGCAGAAAAACTTTTTGGTAGGATCGGGATCGAACCGGTGTGACCCGGCTCTCACTGCTCCTCAAAAGTCGACCATTTAGTCCACTCGGCTATCGAGGCCGTTTTGGCCCGCCTTAAGTACCACCACCGAATCTGAACCGCTTTCCGGATGAATGAAACAGATCTTGGAAGTTGTCGAGGCGAAGCAGACATTTATAGAAAACTTCTCAAACTCCTTCCCAAGTTAGAAAGAAGAATTTCCTTGATAACCAAGAAATGATAAAGAATTTCACACTGTTTTTAAGAAGAGACAAGAATTTCCATCCAACTTACAGTGGGATACATTTTCTTACAAAAGAGTGGTTTAATTGACTCACAAATGAAAAGTAAGTTACAGAGTTTTTTGTAGGGACGTCTTGACGAGAATTGTGATTGATATTCCCTCAGTGGTATGCGCCCCTAAGACAACGACTTGGGAAAAGGAAAATCACCATCACTCCCATATTCACTGAGACAGTGGGATGCTCTGCAAACTTTCAATTGGAAAATATAACAAACCAAAAGAAGGGTTAAAAGCTTACGTTTCTAAGTAGCAAAGGGGTGAAATTTAGATAAAAACATTTCACTTTCAACAAAAGAATCACGATGTCTTCAAAAGTACCCCTTGAAAAGCCGCAACAAATGAACCTCTACTTTACTTCAAACCAAACAAAAACAAATGCAGAAAGATAAAGGAAGTCAAAAAAGAAAACAGGGTGAATTATATATGGAAGCGGACGAATAGTAGGGGGAGGGGGGGGGGGGGGACTGGGGGACGTTGTCATGGGGATGCGTCGAAAGTGCCCCACGTTGCGGTAGAGATTAGGGAGAATAGCACCTGGCCTCAAATACCAAATACCCTTCACACTTGGTGGTTCGCCATGTCCTCCGTGCCCCCTACTTCAGATTCGTTACCATTCCCCGTGAGTCTCATGACTCCTCAGTATTCATTTAAAAAGCTAAACAGGCATTTTTACTTCGGTCTACCTGCGTAAAAATTATATTGTTTCATGATGGCAGAGTTTGTCAAATTTGTGGGAGAGATTCTAAATTAAATTATTGCTCTGAATTGATCCCATAAACAGCTGAAGTCAGCAGTTTTTAAAGATATTAGGTACGGCTATTGCTGACGACCCAGGGAGAAGCTTAGCTATGGTGACCATTCACGTAGATAAGCTCCTTAAAGCTCTAAGTAAATGGCAATAGGATTAGAGCCAGGGGACGAAATTAGGGTTTCGATCTCCATTGCGCAGTCAGATGGAATATTGCGTACGGTTATTATTGAATTTATTCAGCCCATGGATGGCGTAGAATGGGGTGCTTATACAGGGGATGAATAGAAGAACAAATTTTTGAGGTACTGAATTCGATTAGAATGAAAGAATATTGTTAATTTCGAGCCTGAAGCGAAGAATCTGAAGTGCAATTTCCCCAATAGCCCGATAACCGTTAAGTATGGAATGCACCTCTCAGCCCATGTAAAATGTCGGTGAGTTTATCGAGATTCCAATGGTATTGTACCCCCCAAAAACTGTAGGTCCCCATGACATACCCCATGATTGTTGGAGAACTCGAGTGTCCCAGGTACTTGTAGTCATCGTTTTTCCAAAAAAAAAAAAAAATCCACCTAAAAATTTTGATTTCCACTTTAAGCACTCGCAGATACTGATCAATAATATAGGTATACCGATGCTAACCTCAACCATCATTATTTGGCAATCAGAGATTGCGAAGCAAGTTCGGTGGAAGGCAAATTTAATGGGGGGGGGGGGGGGGGGGGTTAAGGACCTCTTGAAGGGGGAGGAGGTTGAGTCCCCGTGTCATCTTCAGCAATGGTCGAGGATGTCTCGTTACTTCGTTACTTGGCAAGGGTCGAAAGGTCCTCCAGATATTTTAACACGACTTGAATTCAAATTTGAGAGAGCTGTCGTTGTTTCAACTGACAGCAGAGACGTCAACAAATTTAGTTCAACATCAGCAGTTTTAGGTTTCTCAGTTCATGTTCGAGTTTTAAGGCTGTAATCAGGTAGATACAAATTTTTCTGTAAACTTAACTGATACGTTTTTTCTGCAGAAATTGCGTCAGTCGCACATTCGAACTTTAGGAAATAACATACCTACTACTTAACTGGACCTGAAAAAGAATAGTCGAACCTATCCTTTTATTTACTTGTAAACTTGTAAACGAAATATCCATAAGATAATGTAAAAACAGCATAATAAGCCACAAGCGCAAAAATCAGAGTACCTATCGATTTTAATCCTGGAATTGTCAACCGTGTAAAAACCGAAAACTCCCTCATAAGGAGATTAAACTCAGATTTCACGCTGCCCAGGGTGATTAGCATTCAAATCACGAGAGCCGGAAAGTCCTTCGCTCATTGCAATTCCCGATAAACGTGTATGGTCACTATGCAAATTGGCGGAGCAGTATGTAAAATCACGGGGGGCACATGCATGTCACGTACCTTAAAGGGATGGGGGAGCAAATCGACTGCCGCCTGTCAATCCAACATCAATCTACATTAGGCGTGCGGGGTGCGGGTTCGTTATTTGTTGCTTTTGCCCTCCATCGTCCAAGTGTTAACAGGGTCGTTAACTGTGAAAGTGCGTTCTGCCCCTGACGTGCCAACATTCTGATCGTATCGGCAAAGGGGGAGTACTCCTCAAAATCACCTTAGATTTTGTGTATACACATGTAGAAACAGTACAAACACAAATCTCCTTTAACCTACTTGAACTACGCTTATTGGAAAAGATTATTCCCAGCTGGATTTCGAACCGAGACCAACCAAGTTGCGAGTAAGCGCTCTACCACTCGAAGGGTACTTACGAGGGGTTAACCACTCCAGGAATCTCGTTGGGAATCTCGTTGAGAATCACTGGAAATCTTTATGAAATCTCAGGGAATCTTGGAATTTTTTGGAGTGGTTACCCCTTCGGGGTTCATCTTTCTATGAATATTGTTCGGAATCTTTGGAAATCTTTATGGAATCTCAAGGATTCTCTGGAGTGGTTACCCCCTCGGGTACTTACCTATAGGTAGGTCCGTAGGTAGCTATGCTTCGACACGACACTTACCTGAAATTGAGAAAAATATTACAGATTACAAAAATAAACAATACACGTCTTAATGTACAAGGTATCCCTTCTTTCTATTTCAGGTTAGGGGTGGGGTGGGGGTGTCCTAACTGCTGACGACAGCACGTTCCTACCTACAAAGTCAATATTAGGCCACCAATGGGACGTGAACACGTTTATTTTCATTGCGGGACACTACGGTTGTTGGTAGTGGCGTTATGTGACAATCGTGACCTGGGGTATACGTGACTGAAGAACTCAACTATGTACACAATAATTTCACGTAATGTTTAACACGTTCGGTAATGTTATTATCTAAACTTGAAACGTTGTACCTAAAACTTTTATCAGTCGATAATTTTCGACCTGAACATTTGCCTCATTCATCAGGTCCATGGATTAACTGCAATATTCGGTATTTAATAAAACATTAAATTTTTGCGCGTAACACTTCTTGGACTTCACTCCCATAAATAAAATAAGTGAGATGAGAGATTGTAAAAATAAGTCTGAAGCCTCGTTACATTAAGCCACGAGGACGAAGCAAAACTCATGGGAATCCTCGCCAAATGCCAAATGCAATTTTCCTAATATTTCTATTTCACTCAGCCACTGAAGACGGCGGAGGGTAAAAATTCATAAAAACTGACTGCGGGTCTGCAGCACTATGCAAAACTAATGGCTCCTCCTACCAGAATCAAATCAACTTGGATAGGTCATGAATAGCAAGTAGCCGTCAGAGAGTCAAAATACGGGTACCTCTCAACGACATTATCCTACATACAGTTGTTATGGAGCACTTGAAAAACATTGCCTCATTTTTGAGATGATTGGGCATATCATTCCGACAGTTAAAGAAAATAGAGAATGGAGAAATATTTGAGAACGAATAATTTTTTCTAAAAATACAATCTATGTCATACGGTAGTCCGTCCAATCATTTTTGTATAAAATCCTTGGTGAATTTTTCGTGTCTCTACAGCATTGCCTCATGGACAACTCAAATTGTTCAGCCAGTCTGCAGTCACATTGTCTGCCTTTAGGGCCTGAAGCAACATCAAACTTTTCCACCTAAATGAAACCGAGACAATGAGTTTAATAATAATAAATGAGTTTACGGGTGAAAACCATTCACGCCACCAACAGAAAATTTGAAAGTACCTACCAACCTTTCTATTTTATAGGCCTTATTTTTCGAGGTTGGATAAAAAAAGTAGTCCAGATAAGGTGAGTCGTTTCTATAGGTCAAAAGTGGGATCAAAATAAAAAATGCCTACTTAACTCGTAATCTTAACACAGACATCCTTGGGTGAACCGTCGAGCTTCCGTGTCTTATCAACCTCATTCTACTTGAAGAATCCAGGAACGCCCAGCCTGGAGAGCGAACGTCTCACGCCGAACGCCTGCAACTCCTCCAACTCCTCTCCACCTCTCCTCTGCTCCCGAACTTGCCGTTCGCTGTTCGCGTTCGCAATTAAACTTCAATAACTCCTTCCAACACCCCTCTCTTCCCTCTATTGTAATTACTGCTCTTGGTCCCGGCGCTGCGCCTCCTTTTGTCCCAATATCAGATTCGGGGAGCACGGCCTGAGCCTGAGGCCTGAGTGGGCCTGCCACTTCAACCTCTTTCACTCTTCAAACTTAAGAGCTAAAGTGTTTCATCTCATATCAAAATGTTGGTGATCAGCATTGTGAAAAGTAATTTCGTAACGCGTATATTTCCAATTTTCTTGTGACACTTCAGATTATTATTTTCCCAAGGCACATAAATTGCAAAACCTAGACCATATACCTATAGGTATAAATTCATGCGTTGAGACTTTCTGCGTACCTCTTTTTAAAGTGTTCAACATATGAGAAACTATTCAATGCAGTTGTTTAAATACCTCCACGACATCCAACTTAAAATAAAAAAAAAACTAGAATGCCGTGGGAACTAACTAAGACATTACTTAGAGTGCGTCCCACCATACTCGTTTAACGGTCAAACTCCAGCTAAAATCGGGATTTACCGTGCAATAATTGGAATTTAACTGGAGTTTAACGTTAATATAAGAGTACGATGAAGTCTACCGATGGTTTACGTGTAAAACAGATGGAATTAATTACCGAAAGGTATAATAATACAAAATTCTTAGCAATTAGTTAATGCAATGCTTCATTCAGCAGATTTGAAATTTTTACTTGGATGAGGCTGATTTGTGAGGCTGTGAGCGATAGGGGCAGCCAGCCGTAGCTAGTTATTCTAATGGAGGGAAAAGTTACTTTTGAACTCGGCTGATTTTGCTAATGACCTTTTTTGAGCATCGTCAAAGGGCGGTGGTGCTTGGTCGGCTTCAAACGAAATGCCGGCTGGCTGGCGATCGGTTAAAAGCGCTCTGCAAATCAACAATTATTCAGGTACGTATGTGGCCAAGAGTTGCCTTTTTCAGGTGCCTATATGCGTAAAGGCAAAATTTTAAGTTAAAACAATAACAGGAAGCCTGAATTAAAGGTTACCGAAGAAGGTCAATTTCAACTAATAGTGTCGAATTTCTATTTTCCGTTTTTATTTCAAATTCGTCCCATAATCTGCCAAATTTATCAAAGCAGTCGGAGTGTTATATGTGGTAGCGTGGTGGCGTTATTGTTCTTCTGTACCTACATTGTCCTATACCTGCCTATACCTACCTACCTAATTAGAGAGACTAAACTAAAGGGTATAATTAACTTATTCACAATATTTAATATTATATTTTCCATAACAGGAGAGTGGAAAACTGCCAGAACCTTTCATTGACATGCTTCTAAGAGCCAAATATTATTCTTATTTCAAAGATGGCACCTGCTACTACGCAACAGAAATGAACAAAATAATTATTTTGCTCTTGTGCCTCTCAGTGGCCGAGTGGTCAAGGGGTCCGCTTTGTGTCCAGAGAGGTCCGGGTTCGAATCCCGGCGGAACGAAAAAATTTTCCGCTTCCGACATGGATGTATTGGCTTCGGCCCACTCATATTCGGCTTCGGCCAAAAACATCTAACAAACCAACTCATCGGCGCATTATGTTCTCTAAACGTCGCGCGTAAAAAAAAAAAAAAAAAAAAAAAAAAAAATTGCTCGAAATATTGAAAACGTGATTCAGGATCTGTGATTTGACTGCTAAACTTACGACGTGGCAGACCTCACTAATGCTTTTCTGTCGCGAAAATTACGACTTGACCTAGCTTAAAAGGGGTACAAGTACACACAAACTCGGAATAACCGTCACGCCATCCGTCAATCAGTTCTGATTAAATAACCAACAATCACGACGGGGGAAGTTGTCACTCACCTCATAGCACGTAAGTACAATAATAAGTAAAAAACTGACATTGAGAAAAAAATGTTAATGTAAATCGTGAATCGTGTTTGTTTGCGTTCTTTTATGCACACTTGATAAGGAAAATATTGGATATTTAAATGTTCTGAAATATAATATGTCTTTTTGATGTCATAAATTATGAGGCTATGCTGTGATTTCTCGATTGGTTAATTTTGGACAGTTCCCCTGGTGACAGAAATCACTCGATCGTGAAATCATAACATAGCCTCATAATTTATGGCGTTAAAAAGACATATCATATTTCATAACATTTAAATATCCAGTAGTTTCCTCATAAAGTGTGTCGTGGACGAAATAGGTGGGTGACTTCTCTTCGCCCCCCGTTTCTCTGTCTGGGAAAACGTGTACCAATAAGGTTTTCAAAAAAGGAGAAAAGGGGGGTTTCCCTTTCAAAGCTGGTTTATGGACTTTTTTCTTCATAAGATTTACCTCCAAAAAAAAAATTAAAATTCTGAGAATAAACTGAACAGAACAAATTCAATTATTTTTTCTAATAAGAACAATATTAAATTTTGTCAATTAAAAATACACAAGAGCATAGTAACGAAATTAGATTAAATTTTAAGAGAGTAATTAATTTGTAATTAGTGTTGTACCTACCTACAATCTATATTGGAGAAGAACTGAGTGAAAAAGGCGAATATAGCAAGCAAGCAACCCCCATTTTATGTAACTTTGGGGTGGGGGTTTATTGAAGCCCCGAAGGGCAGGTCGAAAAGCAAAGTAACTATTGTTTGCACTCACCCTATGGTGTTACATTCAACCCCTGTTTTTTTACTGTATTAGCTGCTGACATCAATACCTCCCTAATCACTGTGGCCTTTCCGTGGTGCAGTGTTCAAGGCTTTCACGGTAGAGGTCCCATGTTAGAATCCCAGGTACCAGGTACCCGGTACCAGCAATTTTATATCGGTGTAATGAATGTCCTTACAGAACTTTGTCTCGGCTTCAATAAAATAATACCTGGGGGGCGTGAAGGTTCAATACGTTCTATACCTTCCTAGCCAAATAATTTTTATTTGAATGTTTTTACTGACATAGAGCTGTAGATGTTGTGAAAGTTGTATATACATTTTCAAAAAGTTCGCTGTACGTAGTGAGTAGGTAAGCAATTAAGACTTGAAAGTGATGAAAACCAAAAACTGCTGAGGATCTCTGAAATTTCAAATAGAACACACAAAATACAGTGAGTGTAGAGCAGGTACAGACACTGACACATAGCAAAGTACGAAGTTTCTCTCATTAAATTTTCCGTTCGTTCTCGACAAGGTACCAAAACAAATATTTCCAACGAAATCCACCTAAAAATAAACAACCTATTTCTTTCAGAAATAAGAGCATAGACACTTGAGCCACAAGAACACTCATAGTAACTCTGAACTTTGTAATGAATATCTTGTTTGTGGAGCATGAGAATTGTAAAGGGGCAAAGAGTGGAGAAGATGTACAGGCGGGTTGGTTTCAAGTAGCTTCAGCCATTGAGAAAGCCAAATTAGTTCCTTTGTGGGCACTTGTTTGCGTAGCCTCTGCTGCATTCAACGTAACTGAAGCCGAACCTCAATGACGCAAAAATAACATGCTCTTCTTATTTAGCCTCAAAGCTCTTTTTAACCCCAACTCTAGCCTCAAAATTTGCAAGAGGAAGCAACATTTTTTAAAATGAATTCTCTCGATCCACGCAGAAAATATTTTCAAAGTTATTATACACGCTGTTGCGATAGATGCATATAGATTTTTCTTTAATCGAAAGCGTTCGACCGAATCCATATGGGGCAGTTTTCTGAAGTGGAACCTTCTGCGCTGTCCTTGGAATCAACGGTTGCAGCAGTGCCATAGTAAACGCTGTAAATGAAAAACGCTAATCTATACCAACGAACATGATCAGCAACCTACACAAGCCCTAAACATAAAACCAATTCGACGTCATTAAAAAAGTAGCAATTCGGAGCTGAGCAGCCCTCCGATAAATCCGACAATAACGAGCTAAAAGAAATATGGGTACAACTCAGACAAAAATAAAGAGAGAAAAAAATCACAGATAAGATGAGATATAATGAGGCCCGCAAATTCGCGTAAAAAAAGCTTTCGATTTCCCAGTGGACTGTAAGGGAGGGCAATTCGAAACCAACAGACCCGCACTAAGTTATAACTGACCATTTAGCAGCAAAATAACGACCGAGAGTGGGAAAGAGTTTAAACTATAATTAGGAAGAGAGCTTGGAAAGTGCAAGCAGCTTTTCCTAGCCCTTTTTCACTGCCCACATGGGTCATAAAATTATTTTCAAACTTACTCGACGCCACTCCATCTCTGACATGATGTGTTTCTAAATTTTCACCTAGTCTAGGAGGAAAAACCTTTTTTGGTTCCGTTGTGAATGGATTAAACAGGCTAAGCCTTCTACTAAAAACCTCTTCGGCCCGAGAGTTTTCAGACCAAAATTTTTGCTGCAAAATTTTGGAATATTACACTGAGATTTATTTTATTTTGCAAAGGGGTGTCCAAAGGCTAATGTTTGATCAGAACCCTACGTTCTCCGAGTACATAGGTAGCGTTAAACTTTGTTGGTAAAACCACCGAACATATACAAGACATAAAGGTTATTCGCTTGGTTGGTATTTACTGAAAGGTCCCTAGTAATGTTTCACATTGTACTGCAGCCATTAGCAGCACTGAGAGAGGCATAGGGTAATTTATCGGAGTAAGCAGATGGATTGAGAGGAGCCGGGGGCGGAGTTTTCGGATCACAGGCCGGTTCCGGTCAATATTTGAAAGCTTTCGTCAGGCGTATGTTTCAACCTCACATTTGTCCTCCAAAGTAATTAATCATTGGCTGGCGGCCAGATGTGACCCCCCCCCCCCCCTTCCCTTCCCCCTCCAGTCCAACGGCAGAATCATCTAACCTAATAAAAAATCCAAGCCCTTTTATTTTTGGTGGACAAGGCAAAAAATTTACATTGTGATACTCCACTCGCCTTGAAAGAAGGATATGAAAAATACTACAGTGGATTGGACACTTTGAAATAGAGCAATTTTGCTGTATGACAGGTTTTGTTCTTTCGTTTTTGTACTGTGTATTATAATTTTTCACAAGGAGGGAGGCCAAACAAGCGGTACGACACGGTCGGACAAAACTTTACCTGCTTATTTGAGTGATTCCTAGAAATAAACCCTTGGTTAAATGATTGGAGACGGAAAAACTTTTTGACGAAAGGAATGGCCCCAGAATGTTCCCACGAGTACTTAGAGACCCCACACGACGTACTTCGGCAACCACCCAAAACTACCCCCTAAAACGAGGTGAGGTCGTTGGGGAAGCTCGGAAAAACTTTTTGACAAAATAAATTGCCTCAGAACGTTTCCCCGAGCATTTTGATACCCCATACAACGTACTTTGGAAAATAACCAAAACTCCCCCCATAAGGGGGGGGGGGGGGGGGTGGCGAAAAAACATTTTGACCAAATATATTGCCTCAGAACGATCTCCCGATCATTTTGAGCCCACACAACCCATATTTCACAAGCCACTCAAATCTACCCCCCTTAGGGGGTGGGGTGCTTGGATACGTTCAGAAAAACTTTTTGATACAAAAAATTGCTTCACAACGTTCCCCCGAACAGTTTGAGACCCCATAAGCCGCACTTTAAAAGTCACTAAAAAATTGCCCCCCTCCCTGGGGGGGGGGGAGGGGGAGGCTCGAAATAAGCCATATACCATTTGTGACGAGTATGGCCGTTGTCACGTGTCATATCCAGAACTACTCATATACCACAAACAACTGAATCCACTGATTTCACCCTTTTACAGGTTCAGGGGGGACTTCCCCCCTTCCAGGGAGTTATGCGGGGGTAGTGGGTGGTGTCATTGGATTTGTAATTATTTGTTCTATAATAGTCCAAAATTTGATCAAAATCGTTAGAGCCGATTTTGAGCAAATATTTTTTTTCTACCTTTTGGGGGAGTTTTGGGGGGGTAACCCCCCTTAATTTTAAAGGGGGGAAACTGAACTTCCGGATTCTGATTTCTTCCAATTTTAGAAAGGTCACTACCGATTTTGAAGAAAATCGGTTGAAAAGTGCGCCGTCCAGGTCAATGCCACATACATAGCTAGCTAGCTACATACATACATACATACATACATACATACGTACTGACACGGAGTACCTGACCTCTTCTAAAAATTCCTGTGGGCAAACTTTTCGTCGGAGGAAAAAAGTGAGATGGTTTTCATATTCCGAAGGAATGGACGTTTCCAAAATGTATATGCAAGTTTCAATCGCTTTTGAGGTCTGGGAGCAATGACGGTTCAAAGTTGAGGTTTGCCGAAAATTGGCCCGCACGAATACAATACTTTACCTTACGTATACTCCGTATACAGGTAAAGTAACAAGCGGTACGACACGGTCGGACAAAACTTTACCTGCTTATTTGCGTGATTCCTAGAAATAAACCCTTGGTTAAATGATTGGAGACGGAAAAACTTTTTGACGAAAGGAATGGCCTCAGAATGTTCCCCCGAGTACTTAGAGACCAAACACGACGTACTTCGGCAACCACCCAAAACTACCCCCTAAAAGGAGGTAGGGTGGTTGGGAAAGATCGGAAAAACTTTTTTTAAAAATAAATTGTCTCAGAACGTTTTCCCGAGCATTTAGATACCCCACACAACGTACTTTGGAAAGTAACCAAAACTCCCCCCATAAGGGGGGGGGGTGGCGAAAAACCATTTTGACCAAATCAATTGCCTCAGAACGATCTCCCGATCATTTTGAGCCCACACAACCCATATTTCGCAAACCACTCAAATCTACCCCCCTTAGGGGGTGGGGTGCTTGGATGCGTTCAGAAAAACTTTTTGACACAAAAAATTGCTTCACAACGTTACCCCGAACAGTTTGAGACCCCATAAGCCGCACTTTAAAAGTCACTCAAAATTGCCCCCCCGGGGGGGGGGGGGGGGGGGAGGCTCGAAATAAGCCATATACCATTTGTGACGAGTATGGCCGTTGTCACGTGTCATATCCAGAACTACTCACATACCACAAACAACTGAATCCACTGATTTCACCCTTTTACAGGTTCAGGGGGGACTTCCCCCCTTCCAGGGAGTTATGCGGGGGTAGTGGGTGGTATCATTGGATTCGTAATTATTTGTTCTATAATAGTCCAAAATTTGATCAAAATCGTTAGAGCCGATTTTGAGCAAATATTTTTTTTCTACTTTTTGGGGGAGTTTTGGGGGGGTAACCCCCCTTAATTTTAAAGGGGGGAAAGTGGGATTCCGGATTCTGATTTCTTCCAATTTTAGAAAGGTCACTACCGATTTTGAAGAAAATCGGTTGAAAAGTGCGCCGTCCAGGTCAATGCCACATACATAGCTAGCTAGCTAGCTAGCTAGCTACATACATACATACGTACTGACACGGAGTACCTGACCTCTTCTAAAAATTCCTGTGGGCAAACTTTTCGTTGGAGGAAAAAAGTGAGATGGTTTTCATATTCCGAAGGAATGGACGTTTCCAAAATGTATATGCAAGTTTCAATCGCTTTTGAGGTCTGGGAGCAATGACGGTTCAGAGTTGAGGTTTGCCGAAAATTGGCCCGCACGAATACAATACTTTACCTTACGTATACTCCGTATACAGGTAAAGTAAAAATGTAGAGAAGAAATTTTTTACCCCCATTCACGTAGAAAATCATCATCATAATATTTAAAAGTTACTTCTTTCTAATTTCATCGAATTTCTGATTGCTGATTAAATGAAGAACTCAACGTTCGGGTACGTTGGTCAGTTTGTAAGCTGATTATCCAGTTCACGTGTAGCAGTAGAAGTAGGATTAACTTTTTGACCGCTGACAAATGGAAAACAGGATGGTGAGCGGTTAGCTCGGCCGAGTACTTGCTGAAAATTCAGCTCACCTTTGGCAAAACTGAATAGAAGAGTAAGCTTTCCGATAGTTGGGCTGACTTTTTGATCGTCGGAAAATGGAAGGCGTCGATGTGACGAGTGGTGAGCGGTCAGTGTGCGGGTGGCTTTAGAGCTCGCCGGCGTATTTGCCCAGATAATCCAGCTCCCATTTGCATCTGTGATTGCCTCCCTCAGCGAAATATTTGCAGTCCCCCTATGGCTAAACACACACTAACACGCGGAGCCAACACGGTTCTGCTTTTACTCTTTCACAAACTCTCGACGCACACTTTTGACAACATCACTTCCATCAGTATATTGACGGCTCAAGTTCAGTGACTTGTAATGAGCTGTTTCATTTCATTTTTATTAGCATTCATCACAAGACACAAACAAATTGTAAGTGAAATAAAAGAACCCGACAATGTGAGCACCAATAGGGATGTGGGCCTCTAAAAAATAAAAATAATAATATTTGTTATTACCAGTGCTTTTGATGCCGTTTTTCCAAAGCTTGGGCGGGGGATGTTGGCACTGGTTTCCATTTTAGCTTTTAGGTCAAGGAACTGTAAAAGGGGCTGGGAAAGGGCAGAAAATGTCGGGAACACCAGTTGCAGAGTCAGTTGGAGACATTACACCCGTTCGCCGGGGATTCGCGCAACTTTCCTACAAGTGTTATAAAGTAAAACGAGTTTTAAACGAGCTTAGGGAGCATCTTCGCCTGCAGCTCACAGTCTGCGGGAAGCAGGGAAGCTCCGTCATCTACATTATGGCCGTCTGCAGGATTCTACGTCATAACTTGTCACAATGCTTTTCACAATTCTCCATAGTTGGAATTCAATTGAATTTGAGAAGGAGTCACAGTGACATAAATTTCAGAATGATCTGGAGCGTTTTGAAGTGGCGACTGGACTTTTTGGGAATTTAATACGGTAAATATGGAAAAAGTTCGATGATTTTTTCTTCATTAGTATATGGGTGATGTCAGTAGCTGTATAATAATAGCTGAGGGCTGGGGGGGAACTGCCCAGCAACTAGACCGTTTCAAGAACTATCCATTGTGCTCAGCTGGCAGCACTACCAAATACCAGCTCCCCAGCCATCGTGTAAACGATGGGGACCTACAGTTTTAGATGGATTCCAAACCACCACAGCCTCGATATACATTTCACTTGACATGCTGAACATATCAGAGGTGAATGCCGAGCAGAAAAACTTTTTGGTAGGATCGGGATCGAACCGGTGTGACCCGGCTCTCACTGCTCCTCAAAAGTCGACCATTTAGTCCACTGGGCTATCGAGGCTGTTCAGTAGCTATGTACCCGATGAGAAAGATTGAAAGACACGTTAATTGCTGAGTCAATTGTAACCTCCCCCTCCCCCTGTATCTACCCCTCTCACCCCATGCTCACGGCAGAGAAACCCCATCCATCATCCACCGCCCCTCCAACTCCCTTTACTAGGGTCGTCATGAAAATCCATCTGGATTTAAAATTTTCACACCCCTCTCCCTCTCTTGATATTTTTTTTGTTTTTCCCCACCTCCCCTTGATGATCTTTTTGTGTAACTCCCCGCCCCCCACCGGTAAGGATGGTAAATTTCCCACGGGGATTACCCTGTCTGGGTCAAATGTATCGTGTTTTACTAAAATGGTTGTGCAACATGAAGACAGGACAAAGAATAATTGCTTAAACGTGTTAGGTTAATATTAAAAACAGGCGATGAGGAAGAATTCAAACCTTGCATCAATTTTTGATGAAGGCTGTGACCGCCACATTTCTACCCTTCTACCCTTGTACAGAAGGTGGAGTTACTCCACTATGCGCCTGCCTAAGGTCTATCCAACCTAGAAAAAAAAACGAAGAATTTTTTCGTTCGCTGAGAAAGCAGTTGTCTGGGTTAAGGGGCAACGCCTTTTGCGCCCCGAAGCCAATTGTGGTTTTGTTTATCAACTTACGTCTTTTGAAAGAGCCAAAAATGGCCGGTAGCAGAAGCTTTGCATCAGCAACTAATCCTGAGAACCGTAAAGAGGGAGCAAGGCCTGAAGGGAGGCAAAGGAAAGGGAAGAATGGATATTTCGAAATGTGAGCATAATAAAACAAGCCGCTCATTCCGAATGTCATAATTATACCCGTAAGGGTAAAATGACTTTTCCAGTCCTGGTGTAATTTGATTTTCCCCCGGGGGATACCATCCGACGAAGGGAAAAGTAGCGTTTATATCTCATCTGGATTTTTATAAAAGTACATCGTAAATTAACTGTAGAAATTTTGGATTTTTGCCGATAGTAGCGACGTTATAGGCATAAATAGGCAGCACCTACAGCCCCTTGATTACAAGACTGTCTATTGGTATTGACACTGACGTTATTTTTTAGTTATCTTAGGGTGAATTTCACCACTTTCCGATAGTGTCTATAACGAGAGGATTTAACGAACGGATTTACGTTATCGTATGTTTAGCTTACGACAAGTGCGATCGCAGAGAAACAAGTGCAAGCGCAAGGCATTTGTCGTAAGCTAAACATACGATAACGTAAATCCGTTCGTTAAATCCTCTCGTTAAAAGACACTATCGGAAAGTGGTGAAATTCAGCCTAAAACTGTCAAGGATGGCCTTCAGAAGTTGATAAACTCCGCTAAAGTGTTCACTAAAAGTGCACTATAGAGTTATTCTTTTCTAAAAAGAAACGTTGGTGACACAAAACAGCAGTCAACTTTTAAGAGGATACTAACGTGGAAACAACCCAGTGTTCCAAGAGGCACTACAAGAAATCCTAAAGTACATAATTTGAAAAGAAAAAAGTTTTGCCTTAAAGAGAACGCCTGAAATACGGACAAATCTCGTGGAGGTCCTCGCACATCAAAAGGTTAACTTTACAGTAGAATCAGGTATTTTGTTGAGCGTAAGTATACGAGGGGCAGATTAGGATTCCGTAATCGAAAGTTTTCTCGGAGACAATTTGTAATTTGAGTTGTTCTGTATTCATTAATCAGAACGTCCTTGTTTTTAATTCCAATTTACATTCGTGTCGTATTCGACTCTGCCAAATTGAATTTTTAATTTATTTCACAAATTGTCAATTTCTCCCTTTTCGCTTTCCCAAAATCCTTTTGTTCGGATAATAAAAGAAAAAGGCTCGGTTACGATAAATGCAATTAGTGACGTTTCGATTTTTTACATCTCCTTTTTTCTTAATAATGGAAAACCAAGCTCCTTTTTAAATGAGTTGGATGCCTGATTGGTATAATAACGTTGGGGATATAGAATGAGAATGATTATCAATTTAAATTAGAATCTCTGAAAGCTGCAGATGAGCTTCTGCATCGGAATAGGGTTTGGCTATAGCTATAGTTATGGGATAACAATCAAATTATCGTCTCCAAAGTTTATAAACTTTCCAGACTTGGTTCCATTACGTTTGCCCTACTGTTATGAAAATATGTATATAGGTGCCAATACCAAATACTCATTTCAGAGGGGAGAGTTGCATGCGATCAACTCCGTACATTTTCAGACAATGCTAACAATCGAGTCCAAGAGATTTATACTGCAGTGCAAGGGATGAGGAAACGCCTGAGGCGACGACCCAGCAAGTGGCAGGGTGACCAAAGTGTACCGCAATGTAATAGGAGTAACCGGTGGTGACGTCACCAGCCTACACTGGGGTGGAGTTGTTTTGGTCACCCTGCCACTTGCTGGGTCGTCGCCTCAGGCATTTCCTTATCCCTTGCACCGCAGTATAGCGTCCCACCATACCCTAGTAGTCTGCCTATGGCACGGGTGTCTTCGGCACGCTCCTTGTCAAGCTTCGGACAAACCCTACTTGGTTCCTAACTTTAAATGGAAAAAAAATCTACCAGTGCTGGGAAAATAAAGAAAAATCCCAACCAACAACTTATAACAATAATTAAAAGCGAAAAACGCCAACCAGTCACGTCAGCAACACATTTCTCACTGCAGTGCAGTCCACAGTAAATTCAATGGAAAAACTTTAAGAACAAAGCCCCCTCCCGTCCTTCCAGCCCAAAAAGTTGAAGGCGCCCAGAACCATAAATATAAAGAGAAAGAAACTGCGTTAGGGGGAACCAAGGGGCTGCAGGAAAAAGTTGGGTTTTTGTTTAATAGCCAATTTCTTCCCTGACCACCAGGTTTTCCCGCAGAATGAGATTTTATGTGCGGCGATGACTAGAGGGAGGCTCCTGCCCTTCCCCCCCTCACCTGCTTTTAAGATTTATTTATCATGCCCAAACCGCGAGAGGTAAACAAGCAGACAAACCTGTCTAGTTCCACTGTTTAACCCAGTTCTGCTGTTTTCAGAAGATACCTGGTTATACTCTTGGAACTATACCTTACACAAAATATTATGAGGAACTTGTCAATTTTAAGGGATACTTTGTTACTACAACTCAGGCTCGATTGGTCAAATCTGAGACACTATACCCATAGCATACTATAAGAAATGGTGAAGTGCCTCTCAGTGGCCGAGTGGTCAAGGGGTCCGGGTTCGAATCCCGGCGGAACGGAAAAATTTTCCGCTTCCAACATGGATGTAAAAAAAAAATCGAGCCTAAAATGTCCCACGTATCATGATAGACTTTGTTTTGGGTAGTACTGTGTAGAAGAAGGGACGACGCGAGAGGGGGAGAGAAATGATGGGAGCCTTATATCCCCCGAGAGGGGAGTCTTATCACCCCGTAACTAATGGCGGGGGTTAAGGCCAGAAGTCAAAAAAACGCACTCTGGGTGTCCCTAGTGACGTCACAGGTCTGATATAACAAAGCGTATTCATCAACTTCTCCCAAATTTTTTTAAAGAATTTGATGGTCAAAGGTGGTAGCTCCTATCCAGCAGGGGGTTGCGTGCGAGGGGCTGGAAACCTATGAGACCAGAAAGGATGAGCCTTCCCCTTTATTTTATGCCAACTTTTCTGACTACACCTGCAAATTTTTCCAACTGATGCCTGGGCAACGCGCAGGACCATGGTCAAAAAAAAACTGTTTTTGACTGTTTTGGACGCGCGTGTAGGTAGGAAGCATGTGAAGTGTCAGAGAAGTCGATGATAATAGATGTAATTAGATCACATGGACGCCCCTCATCCCCCATGGACACGTACAATCAGTTTACCATCCCTCGAGTACCTAATACAGCGGGACATGCCCCAGTTTAAGCCTATTAGCATCTACCCTTTCCGATTCCTTATTATCTCAAAAAAAGAGACACGGGACATAAAGGGAAAAAATTGTGATGCACAGACCGATCAAATAATGGATGTTCTCGGGACATATCTCGACAAAAGTCTCGCAAACGCTTACATGGCATAAGATTTACCCTAAATTATCAAGAGGAAAATGTATAGGAAATCACAAAAACCACAGGGAATTTTGGGGAATCTGTCAAGATATGTTTCTAGAACATTATGAAGGCTAATCCAGACTTTTCAACCAAGGGAAAAAATTAATAATCGCGGTTCGCAATGTTAATGTGATGGATGACAGGACTGCATACTCAGCCGACGCATAACAGTAAAGAATTATTATATCAGTCGAGAAGCGAGGTATATGGAACTTTACAGAACTATACTAAAGTGGTGAAAGACAATTTGGCTCTTCACCGTTCTGGGCCCACACATGTTTTTTGTAGCAGGTCTTTAGGACCGTTTAAGTAACCATAAAAAAGCGGAAGTTACGATGAGGAGGGGAAGTCGGATCTGTGAAGTTTATAGGATGCACAATGATTTTTACAGCACTCCCAAATCCTGTAGTTATACTAGAGAGTTTAGTGGTAGATAAAGATAGAAATGTTCTACGGTGGTGGCTTAATGCCTTTAACCTATCCTACTCTTGTGTTCTGCCCTTCCAATTTTATAGTGTTCTCTTGGAATTTTAGATTCTTTATTTTGTGAAGAAAACAGGATACTTCACATAACTTACCATACCTACACTTCACACACGTATTTAGGTATTTCAGGGTAATCTATGCTAAAAACCTGAAGAGTAGTAAATAAATATCAGAAAATTCACAATACAATTTAGAAATGATTTTGCAGTAGTTTTTTTTTTTCTAACGCGCGACGTTCAGAGAACATATGCGCCGATGAGTTGGTTTATTAGATGTTTTTGGCCGAAGCCGAAGATGAAGTGGCCGAAGCCGACTATGAGTGGGCCGAAGCCAGTTTAGTAGTGGGCCGAAGCCAATACATCCATGTCGGAAGCGGAAAATTTTTCCGTTCCGCCGGGATTCGAACCCGGACCTCTCAGGACACAAAGCGGACCTCTTGACCACTCGGCCACTGAGAGGCACAATTTTGCAGTAGTATTGTATCAGTATCTGGTGATTTTTAAAGACGAAGCTCGTTGTATTTGAAACTTGAAAGGTGGGATACAACTGCAAAGTCATTTCTAAATTACAAAGGAATACAGGATGTTTAACCTAAACCTATTCTAATAGATTTCAATGTTTTTGATATCGAAAAGTGTGCAGGACTTAGGGGGGCTCGCCAGGATCAAGGGGGCATTAGCATGCGCCAGCAATTTCCATGATGAAACCCCCTCCTCCTCCCACGTGTTCGATCACACAGGATGTGTGATCGAATGATTCTCCTGCTTGAACATCGTTTGGCTCATCTACATCATTTCCGGGCGAATAGAAACAGCGACGAGTGAGATTAGTAAGATATTACTGTAATGTTGATTTGGTGTGACGGCAACTTCGCCATGTGGAAACCCATACGGAATGTGTATTTCCGCCTTAGCTTCCATTTCTTGAGATAAAACCGCATGTCGTATGCGGAGTAATATGTTTCCCGTGTTTTTTGTCGTGAAATGTTGGTCTTTGACTTTTGCTAGAGACGTACCTACATAAGCCACATCGGTGTCACTCAATATTTGCCTATGAGTCCAGTTGATATTGAAAAGTCTTACTTCGACTGCCAACGTGATAAATTACAACTTTTAGTTTTCAATACAAGCTAAGAACATAAGAGAGAGCTAAGAATGCTGCTGGGAAAACGTGGCTGAATTGAAGTGTCAAGATTTAGGTACAAACTATACCTATAGCTTTTCAGATCCTCCAAAGGTATACTAAGTTTACACACTAAGAAAACAGTGAAAGCCTGCTGAAATAAATTAAAGATAACACGCACTAAATTCGTCTTGGAAAACGTAACCTACAGAACTGAAACCAAAATACAGCTCAATATACTAAGGTATATCCACCAGCCATGATGGCATTCAAACGGGACACCTCGTCCGTTCGGCTATACAGTGTCACCCTCCTTAAAAAGATAAGTTAGGGAACTGTGTCGTGAAACGATTGCTCCTGATTCTTTTGATAATAAATAAATAAGAATAGCGGCTTTAAAAACAATAAGGTACCATCGATACCTTCCCAGGTCACCCACGTGGGGACCTCAGAGCCCGTTCACGTTAATCACTTTTTGACACCTCCATTTGTTTCTCACCCACTCACCATTGACCCCTCACCTCATCTTTACAAGCTCACCATCTCACCTTCGAACTCACGCTCTGTTATCCTACCATTTTTCAATGATTAACCCTGTCGCTCACGAAGATAATATACGCGATATGGGGAAAGAATGACAACCAAAAAGGGGTAGGTAAAAATGGTTATGAAAATATCATGGAGGGCATCTCAGAGCCACTTTGACAGGTGTAGGAATTTTACAGGATCCATAGCGAGAGTGAGGCGGCTGAGTCGGCTCATGAGCATTACCGGTAATCGGCTAGACAACCGTGAGACGGCTTTGCATCGCAATGAAGCTGAGGTGATGCTCTGAGACGAATTGGAGCCCGACAGATAGACAAGCAGACCATGTAGGGTTACATCTCCAAGTATGGGAGGGCTAAGAGACTTGAAAGAAATATTTACCCCTAAGACCAAGGAGAAAGACCTATTAGGTGTACCTGTAGACACCATAGCAAACAACAAGAAGTTCGATGCAAGAAATATACCTCAAAAGTAAAAAATACAAAATATCATGCCAGTAGAGTTATTTTGGCATAGTAAGTGATGTACACTGTTTACTTGCAGTGAAACCGAGGGGGTAACCACTTCAGAGATTCCTTGAGATTCCCTGAGATTCCATTAGGATTCCCAAAGATTCCCAATGATATTCATAGAAAGATGAACCCCACTCCAACCACTCCAAAAAAATTCCAATATTCCCTGAGATTTCATAAAGATTTTTAGTGATTCCCAACGAGTGCTTCACCCCTCGAGTGAAACTTTTTATTTGAAGTTCCCTGTCCCCCCGAAAACTTACTAGAATCGGTAAAAATAAGTATTACTTATATACCTTCAGGTATTGCATAGTGTGGGTAAGGCGATAATTTGTGGATCCCTTTATAAAGAAATACTCAGGTGCAGTCAATCACGGAGGTAGGTATCGGAAACCTCTGCGAAGAAGATAAGCTTCACGGATTTCACCCTTAACATGGAAAGGCAGAGAGGGCAGCTGGCTGACGAGCAGTAGGTAGGCACAAGGACCTTTGGATCCCTTTTAGAGAAGGTTCCGCTCATTTAGACCTGTCAGGATCTTCCTTGCCGCACATCAAACCTAAATCATGCTTGAATCATATCTAAACCACAGGTTATAACCGCAACATATTTGGAATGCATGCTGACTCACATGTGTGCCGTCAAAAAACCTTTTAGTTAGGTTTACTGAAAGGGAAAAATATATAATTTAAGGTGGGAGAGACGTAGGTACGTACGTTGCTAACCTGTAGTGTAATTCGATCGCAATGAGCAATCATGCCTCCATGCAGAATCTCTGAATAGTTACATACTGGAATGATTGTCCATCTGTCGGTATTTGGATTTTAATTTAATTTTTTGTGTCGAAGGGAAAGCTGAAAAATGTCGATTTCAGAGTAGGCTTGCAGAGCAAATTTTGAAGGTAAAACCGGCAAAACCCATATAGTTTCAATGGGCTCAGGCCTCAGGGGCGAAGACAACCCAATTTGGGTGTTTCGGTACAGCCTCGATTTTTATTGGCGCGGAAGTAGTGGCCCACAAGGGAGGACGCACAGAGCACTTCATCTTTCCGCACACTTTCGAGCCTTTTGAGAGGTGAATTATAGCATCAGCGATATGCTTCACCTCACTGTTCTTTTATTTTCGAGTTTTCCATTTTCATACCTTATTTTCACTTTTCAGTCACAATGCTAGGGACAAGTTAGAAGAATGTTGACCGAAATATCATCTGACTCTGAGTTCTGAGTATTAAGTATATCTATACTAAAATGACTTCTTGTAAGGGCGAATATAATAGCCGTAATTGTATAAGTAAGAACAAGCAAGATGAAGAACCAAATTATTTGTATCAGAATATCAACTTCAGGAAGGTTTTTTCGCTTCTAACGAAACTTCCTCTCGGAAAAGCGGGAAATAAATACAGATCATTTTCTGGCCAAGAAACAAAAGGAGAGAAAAATAGGAAAAGGTCGGGAAGAGAATTGAGGGCAGTCAGTCAAATCTAATCTAATAACCTGAGATAGGGTACAAGACTCGAGACTTGAGTCAAGTTTCAAATAGCGCCTTCCGTTTTGAGGCAATGGCGCCAGCGGAAATTTTTTGAAAGCAATACTCCTCCAGCGGTGCTTTTCATTCAACTACGTCAACAGTTATCAATATGAACAACACTTGTTTAAGGAGCCCCTGAAACTTTCATTCCACCTTTTCCTTTTTTCAAGAAAAATTCAAAAGAAGCAACGCCACGACCTCGTCTGAGAGCCAATCGTAACGAACAGATTATCGTTATCAATTGTTGTTTTCTGTATAACAGTCATATAATCCCATCCTTCTTGTCTCATAGCGAAAAACGACCTGTACTATCATTAGTGGCTTTGAATTGACATATTGATAAAAGGCTTGCCCTTTAAAGTGAAATTTACGTGGGGTAGCCACTCCAGAGATTGCTTGAGATTGCATGAAAATTTCAAAATATTTCCTGAGATTCTCAACGAGATTCGTGGAAAGATGCAACCCAAAGGGTTAACTACTCCAGAAATTTCCAAGATTCTCTGAGATTTCATAAAGGTTTCCAATGACTGCCTGAGATTCCCAACGAGATTCCCGACGAGATTCCTGAAATGGTTAACCCCTTGGTTTAAACTGTTATATTTGTCGGGAAAATAATAAGTACCCCCATTTACTTTTCGAAGTCAAATGATCTCCCAGGTCGTACTCCCGTCTTAATATAAAACCATAAAATAAAAACTTCGGGTTCAAAAATGGTGAAACGGCAGACATCGCAAACTGCTAAATGACTTGCCCAAATTTGCAGCATGTCTCCGCATAGAACGCTAACTAATTACCAAGCTGACCTTTCCCGATGACCCAATTTCGCCAACAGTGTCACCCAGCTGCTAACAGAATTAATATATTTTACATTTACTACCAGCCAGCAAAACCAAAATTTCATTTCACAAACAAAAGACGACATACAATTCTAATTAACAGTGCTCCAATTACTACACATAATGCTGGTTTGTAGGTGGTATTCGGGTACCCATTTCCAAGACCAATTTTATTTGTTAAGTAAATTGGTATACCTTCTCGCAACGGAGATCGCTGCAAAAATAACAGTAGCCTATTGTAATTTTGGAGAAAGGATTTGCGGGCTCTCCGGGGCACTCAAAACCGCATTATTCAAATGGCAGGGGAACTGAACAACACATACCGAAAGGTTGGACTGACCGCGGGTTTTTCGACCTTTGAGAGTAGTCGGGGGGTCGAGGGTTGGGGGGACAAATGCCCCCCGTGGGACACTGCCAGCTCTTCCCCAAATGGGATCTCCCGTCTCTACTGCGCCCATCTTTGGTCTCTGATTTTAAAGGTACCGACTTTGCGTACTATCCTTAAGAGCCCGCGGTCAAACACCCTGAGATAACAAAAAATCTTCATTTTTCACTAGTTACCAAAAGATATAAAACTGTTATAAAACCTGTTTAGGTACCGCCGAGAAGTATGCGATCACTGAGACGGTCAGCAATCCCTCTCGGCAAGCATCACTTTCATATGGAACTGTCAGACCCCACCAAGTCGCAAAAAATTACCTTCTCTGTACAATGCCAAGTTTATTTGATTAAAACGAAAGATCCTTAGATCTCAACTGATATAGGCAAGGTTTCAGGGGGAAGAAGGAAGAAAGAGTTTCGAGTTCGCAATTCAAAGAAAGGAATACTTCCGGATTCGTTGAGAGAGGAAGCCAGGCGGACTTCCTATCCCTAACAGCTACCGAGGTTGACAATTCGCTCATACCGCTCGTAATTTTCCGCCTTGTGCTGAGGATTTTTCTCTCCTGCAAATTTTCCTCCGACAGGCATGAAAAGTGGAAAGGGGGCCCCGTTAGTATAAAATCCAGAGCACTGCTGCAAAATTAATGAAAGTGGAATTCAAAATAATAATAACCAAGAGTAGCTCAGAAAAATTTAGTAGAGTAAAAACAAGAATTTCTGTTGGCGGTAAACCTCAGTTTCGAAATGCCAAATGAAATACCTGCTACATTTCCTATGGCAAAATTACATACGCCCAGATAATCAAAGCGCCGCTAACCTATGGGGTACGGCTCCAAAGTATATATTTTTTTCAAAAACGAGGTAGGTAAGTATTTTTGTTTAATCTGAAGTTTTAATCCCAGAGCAGAGGTTTGAGGTTTTGAAAAGCTTTCGAGTTTGTTTTCAAGGGTTTGATCCATTAGGAAAATTACTTTATGGAAGAAATATTTTGCTTTTTAAACTTAGCCTGCATTTCAAGTTAGTTTGTATGCTAAAATTTATGAAAATACTAGACAGAAAATAAATTTTTAATTGATTGCATTTTACTGGATACTGGAGATTATTTTAGTTGAACTTTCCATACCTGTAAGGGTTTCATTACAACTAGATACCGATTCCTCTCAGAACGCAAAAATCCAAAAATACTCATAGAAGTTCGCATGCACTCGAGTTTTAGTTATTTTAGGAGCTGAACCGCTGAAATGCAGTACTTATAATTTTCAAAAAGATAATAAGAAAACAGAGAGACATTTAACTGCTGTCACTCCTGTTTTTTGACCACAGCTTCTATTAGCCCAACAGCCTTCTTCGGAAGAAAATCATGAGAGGGCAGTACAACATTTGACTTTCATTGGTTTTTATAAGACTGAAACCTAACTAAGACAGGTTTTTTGTTTTTGGGAGCGACAGAACACGTTTATTTAACGGTGCTGTTATAATCATTACCAGAGTGACCAGTATATCATGTACACTCTCATCCTAATTTATCGATCACTATTATCATCACAGTCGACGGTGTTTGGCAGTATCATGCAGGCACTATGACTAGTCACGTATGTGATAGAGGGTTTGCGTCAAAGGAAGAAAAAGTAGTCAGATTTGAAGATGTGAACACACAGGAAGCTGAGGACCCCCAACCTCAAGCCTGATTGCTATAGAGAGGTAGAGAGGGAGGAATCCACCAATGGTCTATACACTCAAGAGGTTCTCTAAGATCTCACTATGTGAGATCAAACAATCAGAGCAAGTGTAAAAGCAGTCTGTTCAGCGTGATTTTTCCCTTCAGGTTCAAACGGGAAAGCCGGAAAACCTCTACAAATGATAGATCTTGGGGGCCATCTACGTATCCCTCTCTAGAAATCCAGAAATCAGGTCGTGTGCGCTTCGCAATCACCAGCAGTTGGATTTGCTCAACCAACTGGCAGAAAATTATATAGGGGAAAACAAAAGGAAAGGTTGGCTGGTTGGGTTGGAGAGATAAGGCAGATTTGGATTTGGAGGCTTCGAAAAGAAAAAATCTCTCTCTTTCCTTCTTTCTCATATACTGGGTTCAAAGTAGACATTGTTTTCTTGCTGATGCTATCGGTAAAAGGATTGTCGTTGATTCTGGGAAAATAGGCAGATGGTTCAGTTAAAAACCTATAAACGTATTGTTGTTGGTTATATTTGACTTTTTAATACATGTTGGAGCCGTATACAATACGGCTCCAACATATAAAATTCTACCCATTTTTAGGTCAATATAAGGCTCCCAGCAGCCAAGGGTCCCTGCACCCATCTTATGTATATATACGGCTCCCAGCAGCCAAGGGTCCCTGCACCCATCTTATCAATATTAAGGCTCCCAGCAGCCAAGGGTCCCTGCACCCATCTTATGTATATATACGGCTCCCAGCAGCCAAGGGTCCCTGCACCCATCTTATCAATATTAAGGCTCCCAGCAGCCAAGGGTCCCTGCACCCATCTTATGTATATATACGGCTCCCAGCAGCCAAGGGTCCCTGCACCCATCTTATCAATATTAAGGCTCCCAGCAGCCAAGGGTCCCTGCACCCATCTTAAGTATTTACCTAGCTCCTAGCAGCCCAAGGGTCCCTGCACCCATTCCTATATGTATTACTTACTTATCTGGTAGGCTTTTCAGAGTCGTACCTACTTACCTACTGACAAGACTGTCCTCAGTCTATGTTAGTACGGGGCCCCTACGGGCATACAATCTCGGCTTCCTACAAGCCCCTTCATGTGCTCCCAGCGGCACACTGAAGGCAACTGGCCTCTCGGCCAATCAGAACGCTCCATTATGGCTGTACCTGTCAGCCCTTATAGGTTGTCCCCTATGCCTCCTATTATTTACGTTATAACTTAACAGCACGTAAGTTTACAGCTGTATATGTTAGACCATTGCGTTCCTAATTTTAATATACACCTAAGTCATTAATTGTAACCTTCTAGTGTAAATAAGTCATAAGTTATCATGTAAAAACCACGCCAAGTGCAACCTACTAAGGGAAGTATATAGAAACAGGGGATGAACTCACCCCGCCAAATTTTGACCACTATTAGGTTTGAGCTGTTTTGAATAAATACAAGTCCCATTTATGGGACCGTTACCATTCGCAAACTGACTATTACCTGCTCCAGACCTCTCCGCAACAATACAAATATTTTAATTTAAGGCTGAATATACATCCGCTATCTTTTTACGCTTGAACTTCAAACTTTGTGAGAAAACTATTTGATATTTAAATATTCGGAAATATAATATGTCTTCACTCGTTACTCGGTTAATTTTGGACTTATTTTCTTTTTTTTTTTTTTTGACAAAAATCACAACATAGCCTCACGAGTAATGACGATAAAAAGTCATATTATTATACTTCAGATTATTTAAATATCCAATAGTTTTCTCACAAAGTTTGAAATCGGAACCTAAAAAAATAGCGAATGTATGGTGGCCCTTAACTTTGAAGAATACCTAACTGCCGTACTTTTAGAAAAGTAACACATATTGTAATATTGTGAGAACACTGTGGTATCACTGTTCTCCGTTTTACAATGATGAATTAATGTTTGTTTATATACACAGCTTTTATTAGAACATAATAAAAATGAATTTGGGAAATGCCAAAATAAGCCTCTAAACTAGCAGCAAGAGAAAGCACAAACAAAGCAGAACCTTTACAAAGAGTTTGTGAAGAAGACTGTTCTCGAGTAGCAATCGCTCGTGCGGTGCCTTTTCACCAAAATTCCGTTTGTCAACTCTATTAAAAGGGTTTAAGGAAGCAGTAATTACAGGCGGTATAAGCCCAGGTGAAAAACAGTTATGGCAGAAACGGGAATCAGGCATTCGGCCTAAGCACGTCCCAGTTTAAGATGCGTTAACAAATTAGACAAACTTATGGAAGCGCTCATAACTTCCACTTCCGGAACCGTTCAACGTAAAATCGAGGTAATTACCACTGAAAGAAGATGACGACCATTTGGAGATGTTAATGGAGAGTTAGGTGATTTTAGAAGTTGGAATGAGCTTTTTGAAATGAAGAGCACGTTTTCAGGAAAACGTAGTTTTAATTTGCAGCTCCACCTGATTTTCCGCTGCGATCCGTCAAGGTTCTTAAATTCGAGAGGTTTCAATGTCAAGTGGCTCTCCTAAAATATCGAAATCCAGCTGACCAATCAGAGCCCTTACTGGCCAATCGGTCAAACACAATCACTGTTCAATGCACTTTGACGCCATTAGAAAAGTCGAGGGGATATAACCACTCCAGGAATCTCGTTGGGAATCTCGTTGGAAATTTCAGGCGATCATTGGAAATTTTTATGAAATCTCAGGGAATCTTGGAAATTTCTGGAGTAGTTAAACCTTCGGGGTGCATCTTTCCACGAATCTCGTTGAGAATCTCAGAAAATCTTTGGAAATGCAATCTCAAGCAACCTCTGGAGTGGTTACCTCCTCGGGAAAAGCCTACTTCATATTCAAAGGAGAATAACCTCCAGGACTCACAAACCTTGCCAATGAGTAGCCTAGGAACGGCTGTGGTTTTTCCAGTTCAACAGTTGTTCGCTTCAAATCAAACCTGCTTGCAAGCTTTATTTTTAAAAATGACAAAAGGCTTTGTACCTACTAGCACAGAGGTTCCGGATTGCTTACTTCAGCAATCGAGAGGTAGAAGCATTATTTCCTCTACAAATAATATTATTCTCCTTGCAAATATATTTTCAGAAAATTTTATGGGAATTTTTTTAGTGTCCCTTTATTTACCTGGAAAAATATAAGATCCCTATATAAAATATACCGGAAATGTAATTAAGGTCGACTACACGTACTTGGATCGCAATGCTACGTACTTCAAGCCCTACTCCGAAGTTACAGGGCGAGTGAAAAGTGTTTATAGGGGGATGTAAACCTGAGACTCTTTGTCGTGAGGTAGTGTTGTATTTTTGCATGATGTTGGAGCCGTATACAATACGGCTCCAACATATAAAATTCTACCCATTTTTAGGTCAATATAAGGCTCCCAGCAGCCAAGGGTCCCTGCACCCATCTTATGTATATATACGGCTCCCAGCAGCCAAGGGTCCCTGCACCCATCTTATCAATATTAAGGCTCCCAGCAGCCAAGGGTCCCTGCACCCATCTTATGTATATATACGGCTCCCAGCAGCCAAGGGTCCCTGCACCCATCTTATCAATATTAAGGCTCCCAGCAGCCAAGGGTCCCTGCACCCATCTTAAGTATTTACCTAGCTCCTAGCAGCCCAAGGGTCCCTGCACCCATTCCTATATGTATTACTTACTTATCTGGTAGGCTTTTCAGAGTCGTACCTACTTACCTACTGACAAGACTGTCCTCAGTCTATGTTAGTACGGGGCCCCTACGGGCATACAATCTCGGCTTCCTACAAGCCCCTTCATGTGCTCCCAGCGGCACACTGAAGGCAACTGGCCTCTCGGCCAATCAGAACGCTCCATTATGGCTGTACCTGTCAGCCCTTATAGGTTGTCCCCTATGCCTCCTATTATTTACGTTATAACTTAACAGCACGTAAGTTTACAGCTGTATATGTTAGACCATTGCGTTCCTAATTTTAATATACACCTAAGTCATTAATTGTAACCTTCTAGTGTAAATAAGTCATAAGTTATCATGTAAAAACCACGCCAAGTGCAACCTACTAAGGGAAGTATATAGAAACAGGGGATGAACTCACCCCGCCAAATTTTGACCACTATTAGGTTTGAGCTGTTTTGAATAAATACAAGTCCCATTTATGGGACCGTTACCATTCGCAAACTGACTATTACCTGCTCCAGACCTCTCCGCAACATCTGGTCCTTCGCGCCTCTGCTGATCGACGCTGTTCCGTCTGGAGGATCTTCGAGTGCTCCATGGCAGCAGTGGCTTATCTTCAGAGACAAGGTCTGCAAGCTCCCGCCTTGGATGCCTGACTTCTTGCAATTATATCTTCGGCTGCTGACTCATTGTTCCCTGGCTTATGGCCTCGGGCTCTGAGTGGGATTTTCCCTCCATATGAAAATTTGCAAACCCGGCAGGAGCATATCCTGGCTAACTGGGGGCGCATTTTGGATTATGGGCAGTAGTTGTTGATGTAATTCATGAGCAGCTCCTTGGTGCCCTGTCTGCGGGACCCAATGTTCGTGTGTGTCTGCAGCAGCTACGGGAATTAATTGGCCCCCGTGCCTTTTTTTCCCGTACCACTTTGGTGGACGTAGACGCCCTGCGTTGACCAGGGAGGGGAATACCCTCGCTATCCTGGAAAACCTGGGTTTTTCTACGGGTTGTTCGCCGCTCACCCGACCCTTGGGCTTCCCAGCAGGGGTTCGGATGCGAGCTCACCGCGTCCCTGGTGCGGCCGCTGCCCCCATGAGCGCGGGGTCCTCCCAGCACCCGCGTGTGCTCGTGTCCCCTATCAGTTTGCGAGTGTAAAGTTTTACTGTGTCAAGTACCCCAGTGTACCCTCGTCCTAAAATGGAAAATTTTCGTCGTCGTCGCTGCATGCTGCAGTTGCGAGTGAGCTCATTAGCTGCCTCCGCCGCGGCCCCCGCTGGGCTCGAGGAGCAGCTACTCGAGGAGCTCGCATCTCTCCGTCACGACCTGGACGAGAATTTTGAGGATCTTTTTACCACCTGTTCTGCGGACGAGCTGCCCACATTCACCGCAGAATACGATGCCTTGGTCAACAAGCTGCTGGTGGCTAAGAAATCCCTCCAATCCGGGCTCGCTCCCGATCACGCTGGCACTCCCGCTCCACAGTCTGAGACGAGTGCCACGTTTCGACTGCCACCCATCGAGCTCCCCACTTTTCGTGGCGAGCTCACGGACTGGCCCACCTTCTCCGCCCTGTTCCAGGACGCCATGGCCAACTGCCCTTCCCTCACCAGCACCCAGCGGCTGCGTATGCTGTCTAACAGCCTTGGGGGGGCCGCCAAGGAGGCCGTGAAATTCTACACAACTCAGCCGAACGCTTTCGAGGATGCGTGGGCCCTGTTGGAAAAGAAGTACTACCGTCATGCTGACATCGTCTACGGTTTGCTCGACCGCTTTCAGGCCCTGCCTCCTGCAACCCACCCCGCTGGGCTCGAAAAAATCGCGGACGTCGCCCTGGAAGTCCGCCGTGGACTGACGTTGATGGGCTACCCGACCGATAACCAAGATCACATATGGAATTTTCTTCTTCACTCGAAAATGACCCCTGCGTCCCTCGAGAAATGGTTGGGCCAGCAGGATCCAAAAACGGTGCCCACCACCGACATGCTGCTTGATTTTCTCCGATTGCAAGCTCACATTGCCGCGCCAACCACGCCCCGCACCCACCAGCAGCAGCAGCCCGCGCCCTCGCACCGTACCGATTCCAAGCAGCACCCTCGTCCTGGTCCCTCGAAATGGAAGTGCCCTGATTGCCGCTTGGATCACCCGCTTTACCGCTGCCCAGCTTTCAGTAAGGCCAATCCTGATGAACGTTGGATTACCGCACGCAGGCTCCGGGTATGTGTGAATTGCTTATCTATTGGCCACCCAACCAACACTTGCCCAACCACCAACTCGTGCCGGCAGTGCCAGAAACGCCATCACTCCCTCCTGCACCGCACCCAGCCGCAGGATCAGCCCCAGCCCCAGACGGTTGCCACAGCCACCGCTCGCCATCACAACACCCAGGTGCTGTTATCTACTGCCGTTGTCACCGTCACCGACAGCTCTGGCCGACCCCAGCAGCTTCGGGCGCTCTTGGACAGCGGAGCTCAGGCTTCCCTCATCTCCGAAGCTTCTCGAAGGAAACTTGGGCTTCCTCTGCCTCTCTCCACTCCTGCCACCCTCGCCATGGCGGGCGGGGGCCTCTGCAAGGCTCCGTCCATCGGGTGCACAATCACGGAGCCACGAGCCCACCTACACATCCCCCTACAGGCATATGTCGTGCCTGAAGTTGTTTCTGCGCAGCTTCCGTCAGCTCCAGTGCCACGGGCCTCGTTGGAGCAGATTATTCGCGGTAAGAGATTGGCCGATCCCCGGTTTGACATCCCCGGTCCCATTGACATTCTCCTCGCCGATGATGTGTGTATCCAGTTATATACTCCTCAATCACAAATCATTGGGACACTCATGGCCCAAAATTCAAAATTGGGATGGATTATCCACGGTGCCTGCCCGGGTGGGCCTTCGTTCTCCACCAGCACCGTCGCCGCCGTCATGCCTGTCCCGTCTCTCCACCAGTTCTGGGAGGTTGAGGACATCCCTACTCCACCCATTCTTAGCAGAGAAGAGCAGGCAGTCGAGAATTTTGTGATTGACACGGCCGAACGCTTCCCTACTGGGCGTTTTCAGTTACGTCTTCCCCTACAGTCTGACCCACCACAACTGGGTGCCAGCCGCCACATCGCCGTTTCCAGGCTGCAATCCCTGGAACGCAAGTTCATCCGTGAACCTCATACGGCCAGTCAATACAAAGCTGTCATTGCTGAGTATATGGCCCTCGGCCACCTGGAGCCAGCCAACCCCGAGCCCGCGGATCCACGCCGCGTCTCATATCTCCCTCACCACGCGGTGGTAAAAGACTCATCAACTACCACCAAGCTACGCGTGGTCTTTGATGCCAGTGCCCGTACCACCTCCGGCAAATCGCTCAATGATTGCCAACGGAATGGGCCAAAGCTCCAGGACGATATTTTTGGTCTCCTCGTCCGTTTTCGCGCCCATCCTGTCGCCCTCTCCGCCGACATTGAGAAAATGTACCGGCAAATCCTCATACACCCAGCTGATCGCGATCTGCAGCGTGTGGTATGGCGAGATGACCCCCGGCAGCCCATTCGCGACTACCGGCTCACCACCGTCACGTTTGGAGAAAAGGTGGCCCCCTACCTTGCTATCAAAACCTTACATCTGCTTGCGGACACAGCTCTGAACCCTCAGGTACAGGCAATTTTGCGTAAGGATTTTTATGTTGACGACCTGCTGTCGGGCTCCTCGACTGCAGACAATGCCCAACAGCTCCAGAACTCTCTACAGTCCCTTCTACACGGGGCTGGGCTCATTACTCACAAATGGGCGTCGAACGACCCGGCAGCAATTGCCCACCTGCCTCCCGAGGCCCGTGCTATCGACCACCTTCAGGATATAGCATCCCCTGACGACGCACTGAAAACTTTGGGCGTGATGTGGGACACCAACACGGACACGTTTCACGTTCGAGTGAAGTCTATGCACCGAAACAAATGGACTCGGCGCTCTGTGCTGTCGGCAGCCAACAGCCTGTACGACCCTCTTGGCTGGTTGGCTCCCATCACACTCACTGCCAAGCTTATTTTGCAAGATATTGTCAAAACCACTACCAACTGGGATTCCCCCCTCAGTCCTCATCAGCTCGAGGGCTGGCTGGAGTGGATCTCCCTGTTGCCAGCCACGACAGCGGTTTCCCTTCCACGCTGTATCAACACCACCTCGTCACCTCTGCTCCTCTGTGGCTTTTCGGACGCCAGTGAGAAAGCCTACGGTGCTGTGGTGTATGCACGACAGCTCACCCCAACAGCAGCCAGTGTTCCACTCCTGTTGGCTTCAAAAACCCGCGTGGCGCCCCTCAAGCCCGTCACATTACCTCGCCTGGAGCTGCTCGGGGCCCACCTACTGGCTCAGCTCCTTTCTGCTGTTGCCACAGCTCTCGGGGTCCCTACTTCCCACCTACGGGCATGGACCGACAGCACTGTGACCCTCGCCTGGATTCAGGGTGATCCTGCCCGCTGGAAACAATTTGTGGCAAACCGGGTGAGTGACATTCAATCAGCGTGCCCTCCGGGCCAGTGGGCTCATGTTCCTGGGGTCGAAAATCCAGCAGACTTAGCTTCACGTGGTACCCCTCCAGCAGCGCTCATCCAGTCCGAGCTCTGGTGGCACGGGCCCCCCTGGCTCTGCACCTCATTGAGTTCAGGCTCCTCGCCCATCCTAGCTGATCCCCCTGAAGTTCGGACAGCGGTTTTGGTGGCAACTGTCACCCCAGACCCATTCTCGCGCACCCTGGTGCACCGTTTTTCATCGTACCGTCTGCTGCGCCGAGTGGTTGCCCGGCTCTTCCAATTTGCCGATTGTACCCGACAGAAGAGCTTCACCACCCTCGCGCCAGCCCATTTTATAAAGGCCGACGCCGCCATCGCCAGATGGGCTCAGGCTGACGTTTTTCCCCAGGAAGTGGCCGCCTTACGCTGTGGGAAACCAGTCCGCCTAGCTTCGCCACTGGCTTCCCTCAATCCCTACATAGACGATTTCGGAGTGCTTCGGGTGGGTGGACGACTGCGCCATTCCAAGTTGGACCCAGCTGCCCAACACCCCATCATTCTACCACCGCGCCATGAGGTGACTACTCTTCTCGTTCGGCACGTGCATGACATGCACATGCACGCCGGGCCGAACCAAACCCAAGCCGCCCTCCGCCGCACGCACTGGATCCATCACGCGGGCACCGCCGTCAAGGCCATTCTGCGGGCCTGCGTTCCATGCGTTCGGACCAAGGCCCAATTGGCAACCCAGCTTATGGGCGACCTGCCTACGACCCGCGTGTTACCTGTCGCCCGCCCCTTCACCAAGTGTGGGGTTGATTTTGCGGGGCCCGTACAACTGAAGGCCCCAATGGTACGAGCCAGCCGCTCATACAAAGCTTATATTGCTTTGTTCATCTGCCTCTCCACCCGCGCCATTCACCTGGAGTTAGTGACGGCTCTCACCACCGACGCCTTTTTGGCCGCCCTCTCCCGATTTACTGCTCGTCGCGGCCTGCCCTCAGCCATGTATTCTGATCAGGGCACCAACTTTGTCGGTGCAGCCAATGAAATGCACACAATCATCACCAACCACGACCTACAATCCGACCTTGCCGATCGCGGATTTTCTTGGCACTTCAACCCGCCCTCCGCCCCCCATTTCGGTGGCTTGTGGGAAGCCGGCGTCAAAAGTCTGAAAACCCACTTGAAGAGAGTCATTGGCACCGCTGTACTGACGTATGAGGAATACAGCACGATCTTGTGCCGTGCTGAGGCCATCCTCAATTCTCGGCCCCTCGTGCCAGTCACCAACGACCCACTCGACCTCGAAGTGCTCACCCCGGGTCACTTCCTCATTGGCGGGCCTCTCACAGCTCCGCCCGAACCCAATCACACCGACGACCGGCCATCCACACTCCGCCGCTGGCAGCTCGTGCAGAAGCTGGGCCAGGATCTGTGGCAACGCTGGTCCACCGAATACCTCAGCCGCCTCCAGCAGAGGCCGAAATGGTGGCGAAAGGCCCCCAACCTCTCCCCTGGACGTCTGGTTCTTATACAGGACCCCAACCGGCCTCCCCTCGAATGGCGGATGGGCCGCATCATAGCTGTGCACCCCGGTGTCGACGGCGCGGTCCGGGTCGCCACCCTTCACACAGCTTATGGTGAGGTTCAACGTCCTATCGCCAAGCTGTGCCCTCTTCCCCTCGATGGTCCAGAGGCTGCCTCCCCGGACGGGCCGAACGACGAAGAAGAGGAGGAGCTGGATGTTCCACCCCAGGACCTGACAGCGACGGCCACTTCCCAGGCATTGGATCAGCCCATAGCTTCGCGCCTCCGGCCCCGCGCCCCTCGTAAAATGTAACTGCTTTTCCTTTTCTACACGGTTGTACGGGATTTTTCTGGTTAGTTTTATCGCTTATTATGTTTTTGTATAGCTCAAACATTTTCCCTCACTTATTTTCATTTTTTGGGCCTCTCGGCCCAAGGCGGGCGGAATGTTGGAGCCGTATACAATACGGCTCCAACATATAAAATTCTACCCATTTTTAGGTCAATATAAGGCTCCCAGCAGCCAAGGGTCCCTGCACCCATCTTATGTATATATACGGCTCCCAGCAGCCAAGGGTCCCTGCACCCATCTTATCAATATTAAGGCTCCCAGCAGCCAAGGGTCCCTGCACCCATCTTATGTATATATACGGCTCCCAGCAGCCAAGGGTCCCTGCACCCATCTTATCAATATTAAGGCTCCCAGCAGCCAAGGGTCCCTGCACCCATCTTAAGTATTTACCTAGCTCCTAGCAGCCCAAGGGTCCCTGCACCCATTCCTATATGTATTACTTACTTATCTGGTAGGCTTTTCAGAGTCGTACCTACTTACCTACTGACAAGACTGTCCTCAGTCTATGTTAGTACGGGGCCCCTACGGGCACACAATCTCGGCTTCCTACAAGCCCCTTCATGTGCTCCCAGCGGCACACTGAAGGCAACTGGCCTCTCGGCCAATCAGAACGCTCCATTATGGCTGTACCTGTCAGCCCTTATAGGTTGTCCCCTATGCCTCCTATTATTTACGTTATAACTTAACAGCACGTAAGTTTACAGCTGTATATGTTAGACCATTGCGTTCCTAATTTTAATATACACCTAAGTCATTAATTGTAACCTTCTAGTGTAAATAAGTCATAAGTTATCATGTAAAAACCACGCCAAGTGCAACCTACTAAGGGAAGTATATAGAAACAGGGGATGAACTCACCCCGCCAAATTTTGACCACTATTAGGTTTGAGCTGTTTTGAATAAATACAAGTCCCATTTATGGGACCGTTACCATTCGCAAACTGACTATTACCTGCTCCAGACCTCTCCGCAACACATGAAATGGAGTTATAAGCCCACAGGAGCCGTTTTAAACAGTCAACTACCAGTCCACATGTTTTTTGATAGATCGCGAAAACACAACACTACCTCACGCGGAATATTTTTTGTAACGTTTCGGACTAAAAAATGTATGATTTTCTCGTCACATTTAGTAGAAAAGCTTGATAAATGTTTGTACTATTTCACGACGCCATGTCACTTTTATTTCACTTACGGAAGTGGGTAATTGCAACACCATTTCTCTACTTTTTCTCTTGTAAAAGCAAAAGCTAAATATAGTGTCCTACTTTCACTCGTTCGTTTCGCGTTCAAATAGCACACTATGTTTAGCTTTTAGATTAGACACAACCAATACGATATTGTAATTACCAGTCTCCGGCAGTACTAATATGTAAACATTAGTTTTGTGGAATATTTACTTTCGCACATTGGTTTTGGTGGAGTTCGTCGAGAATGTATACCTATACAGCCTTAAGTACTAAAAAAATTACTGGAAACGATAAAAATACAAATAAATGAATACCGTGGAGCAGTTTGGCCATAGTCCCATAGTGAATAAAATATGCAAGTTAATTGCCTATTCAGTAACCCATGTCATCACAATAAATCCAAAAGGGGGCGTAACTCAGTACAATAAGACTCATTTACGAGGGAGGCCTTAATAACCATCTTCTTTGCTCCTAAGGGACTTGTTGTAGAAGGCAATGGGTGAATACAGACACAGCTACAGATGGGAATAAATATTTAACTTTTTGTTGGAAACCTTCCCCCGCCTACGGAATGTACCTAGTCTTCTAATTTATATTTCAAATGCCAACTCTTGCCTTGATGCATATTTTAAACGGCAACATCATTAGCCAAATTTAAATAACTTTACAAAATCTGCAACCGGGACTTTCAACAGCGTTTAACCCGCTTTTCGTGGTTTTATCTGCCAGAGTTTCGCGCTAGTGGGTTTTACACGGTCAAAAACGTTTAGGACAATTTTCATAAAACGGAAGCATAAGAAATTCGTTTCATATTTAGAGCCAGTTTTTAAATTTACCCAAGCAACAAGAGCTAGGGAGAAAGTCATACTATAAGGCTATTCATGAGAAATACTCATTTTATAAAAAGCACGGAAAATTGGCCTCGTCATTGTATAATAAGCAGATTTTTCGAGAACGGAGAACTGGCCTTATTCGTTTTCTGCGTGGGGAAATCGCTCCGAAGTTTATTGGCTTGATTGGCCGTAATCGTAGGTGTCTTTACTATCAGAATATCGGGGGTAGTCACTCGGGAACGACTCAGCATGGTGATAGTATCAGATGCCCTGAGTAAGCTGTCAAGTACACTTAAAAAACACCATTAAAAAATAAAAGAAAAATTGTGCGTTGACGTGTGCCGATGTCCCACACTTGCCACCCACGCACAGATACGAGTCTGATACGGGAGACCAACATAGCCTCATTAATTATACATTCAAACATGGTATGTTCAGTCTCCCTAGGAACGGACAAAGAACATTATTCGCGTGTTGCCACATCGCATGATCAGTCAACAATTTCCCGGGGAAGAAACTCATTTTCTATTAAATTGCTTGCGACCACATCGCTTTCGTGAGAAAATCAGCCATTTCTTGCACCTATAAGTGTTTCTCAAAAGTAGTTTCTTAGAATTTTTTGATTACATATTCGTAAATAAAAAAGAGGAGCAAAAAAGAACGAAAAAGTCTGTCTGTATTACAGACGACTTCAAATAGCTGACTGCTGACTACTCATGCTGGTGGAGGTACCAGGAGGCCCTAAGTTTAGAGTAAAAGCTGATTTCCTTCTCTGCTTAAAAATTTTCGAATTATATCAAAGAAACCACAATAGGAAATTTGAGGAACACTTAGAGGGCGGCTAGGAGATATTTTCAAAATAAATATTTCTGGTGGCAGACTCCACCATCATCAGTTTTCAGACAGCCTTAAAAGATAACGTAGGCGAAATACTGTCTAAGCATATTTCCCGGTTAAATTCAAAATTAAACCTGAAATAAGCTAAGAACGAGAACATTGAGAGCAAGTGGGTTCACTTGAACGTAACAGAACGATCGCAAATGGAAATAACGAGAACGAGGTTTGCTCGAGGGTTCCTATTTCCGCAAACTTGGAATATCTGCATTCAGTGAAATGTGGATTGGCCAGGCTGAGTAGTCATAGAATATGCAACCATTCCGCCATAAAGTGATTTTTACTGAGCCTGAGATAAAATTATTTTTGCTGAACCATATTATTAGCTACCGTTGCTCTTGTGCTTTCGTTAAAATTCATATTCCTACCGAACCCTCTTGGCAGTTATTTCAGCTGTATTTTTACTTGTCGCTACCCAATATGGCGACAAAGTGTTGTTTTTCCCATTCTTTCTGTCTCCCCGTCCGACAGTGCAGCACCGTAGTAGCCACATCCTTAGATCGATCAGCATAATATTTGGCAATAGAAGTTGTGGACAAAATAGTGATGAATTTTATGAATTAAAGTCAAGTGAACTTTCACAAGAAAAAACCTCAAAAAATTTTGAAAAAGAATTTCACTTACCGTTATGTACAAGAAGAGTAGAATCGCGAGCTAGAGCAAGCTCCGAATCAGTCAGGGTGGCATCGGAAGCATTTTCCGACGTTGGGGTATCGCTCAGCCCCGCCGAGGCAGGCAGCTGCTGGCAGTAAGGCTGCTGATACGTATGCTGGTATTCAGCAGGATCCTGATAAGCGGGGGGCCGATGCCTACGCCTCTGCAGAGACCTGTGATGCTGGTGCAGGGGCGACTGCTCCGCCTCCCCCTCCGAGCCGCTCAGGCTGTAGGCTGGGTAGAGTCTACCCTTGCCTGTAAAAACAAACAAAAATATATATAAATAACATTCAATGAAAAAAAAAAAAAAAATACAATTCCGGAGCATTACGTGAAAATTACCTGTGTCTAGATAATTGGTAAACAGAGGAGTTCAGCTAAAAAGGTTTAACCTGCTGGGGGGTTTGTACCTCGAGTAGAAAAGCAGTGCTTTCCGGAGGTGGAGGCGTTGGGCCCTGACGATCGAGGAAGGGTGGCGGAGGTCAATAAGGCTCTGTAGGGGTCGTAGAGCCAGTGGGTAATGTAAGGTAAGTAGTAAAGCCTTTTGGGAAGAGTGTATCGACTCCACTGTTCAGGTAATATTGTACTTCTACAGCAGAGAATATAATTTGTTTTGTTTTAAAATGTTCGAACCGCCACTGTTTATGAACTATAGCTGCTGCAGGAGCTAACTTTCATAAAGCCGTCAGAAAAGTTGTTATTTAATTTTTGAAAGCTGGAAGTAGATAGTAAGAAGAGCCTTTCCTGCTGTTTAAACATGACGACGGTGTTCATTACAGTTCCGATAAAAACCCTCTCTCCCCGCTTCCACCATCCAACATTTTAATTTCTTACAAAATTACAATCTCTTCGTTCATTTCCTTGTATTTCCCACCCATCGCACCCTTTTGGAGGGGGTAAAGTATGTCGCCACCTTATCTACGTCCCCGCAGCCGGCTGTGCAGCTGAATCAGTTGCTATGTTTCCCATTGTTCCGCAGAAGCTGGCTGAAATCCATTAGCTAAGCAAGTTGACGTGGTGCTCACTATTTCGAGTTGCCTTATATGCATTGGTTCCCTCTCTATTTGGATCTCTCTGGAATGTTCATTAGGGGGTTCACAGTGGAATGTCAGAAATGTTTGAAAGTTATGAAAGTCTGTCAGAATCAGGAATGCAGGAAAGTAAACATTACGTCTATAAATAGATACTACTGCGTACCTACGCCGTATGTAGACCAATACACAGGTTACCTGCAAAAGGTACTTGAACGTAGTGGACTGCATATTTCGGATACGCCTAAAAGGCAAGAACACATGATGATTCATGCACATTTCAAAATTTTGAGATTCCCCCCCCCCCCCTCCCCCCTCTATTTGAGAGCGTGACGGTCAAAGACAACTTTACTGAAATAGCTAGATCCCATTATAGATCTCATCACTTTAATATAATCCCTCTATATGAAAATCTAAATGGGTGCTCTCTGAGCCACCCTGCAGAATGAGTACCTAGAGTATAAAATTTTAGGGTTCAAATGAAATTAATAACTTCAGAAGGGATTCATGTCCAGTTGGTACGTACCTGACATCTTGTACCTACAATGTTTACATAAGTAACTTATGCGCTATATGGCTTTTACCTAGCAGTAACCCAAGCCAAGAAAATATCACTACAAAAGGTTCTCCTTTTGATGTACCTTATTTGAATCCAAATTCAAAAAGATTATTTCACTCTCATTCTAAAAAAAAATTAATCCCCTCTTCACCCATTTAGCCCTCTCAAAATTAGCAGTTTAAATGCACAGATACAAGAAAACAGCCATTAAAAGCAACATAACTCCCTCGTCGTAAACAACAAAAAAGTACAAACAAAGGGTTAAAAAATAATGAAACGTTTATCTCCTATAGCCACGTTCGAACTCAACGGGGGAAGTCTCACGTACTATTGTTGCGTTAACCCTTTTGTGTAACGCAAGACGCCCTTAAGGACCCTCACCACAAACATCGTTAAGAAGTAGTAAAGTCAACGAGCTATGTACTGGGGTAGGATGGAAGAAAGAGAGGAGAGGGTGGGGGTAATTTTCCACCAAGAGAGTTTTTGTACACTCTGCCACTCGCCTGGGGAATCTGTGCATCCCTATTTAAATGCATTTTTGATGTACTGCACCCTCGAGTACCCTTTTCCTGTGGACATTTTGCGCGCTTGTGCTTACGCTTTGTTCAAAAATCCTCTTGCGTTGATGGCACTCTCATATACACCCTATTTAACTGCACATATACCGTCGATTTCAAATATGCTTTAGTCTCTCTAACAAATTCTACGCTAACATTCTATGGAGCTTCTTAAGTAGACTACCTGTACTCTGCTAAATCATTCCACAGTCGGTATAACATCTATAGTCCAAGTCAGGCTGGGAGCGTACCGATTAGTCATAATTTCTTGAAGATTTTCAGTTGACGCCGATCCGGATTTGGGTTCCATATCCTACCATACGCTAAAAATGCCAATCCGACCCTTAGCAGATATTTTCCTGCTCAAGAAGAAGTTTTGATCAGCCCTAGATTTGCAGAAAGTATGACTTATCGGTACGCTCCCAACCTGACTTGGACGGACATGCTATAGGATTCAAACGGAAATCTCGTGTACTGGCCAGAACAAAATGTTCTATAACTTCATAGAAGATTTTTGACGGCCAAAATATATTGGAAGAGAAAAAAAATCCAAAAGTTCCGAATAGAAAAGACGTCAGCGTAAAATGTTAAAACAAGCGTTTTCAATACTCTTTCTCTCTCCCCCTCTCTCTCTCTCTGAAGCAAATGGAAATTTGGAAGCAACTTTACCTCACCTCTCTCCATGCTTCACTAATCCTCTTGTTGTCGACTTTTCATAGAGTAAGCAAACTGAGGGTGGCGATCGCAAATAATGAAATTTAGGTCGGCACGTGCTGGTTGCGTTATCAGCGAGCCACCCTTTGTTGCCAGAAAAAATATTAAACTCTTTAGAAAAAACTTGATGGATTACTGTCACCCCACTGGCTGTTTTTTATTAAGTGTCAGCCTTCATCAGGATATCCTTCAGTGGAACTGTTTTTGTATTCTTTAACACCTACCAAGCAATTCTTGTCTCACACAAGAGACCAAGAGTCGAGGGGGTAACCACTCCAGAGATTCCTTGAGATTCCATAAAGATTTCCAAAGATTCCCAACGATATTCATAGAAAGATGAACCCCGAAGGGGTAACCACTCCAAAAAATTCCAAGATTCCCAGAGGTTTCATAAAGATTTCCAATGATTCCCAACGAGTGGTTAGCCCCTCGCCAAGAGTGCATGAAAATTCGTTAGACGGGTATTGGGAAATGACGCCCTACCTCTCCAGGTTCAGAGATAGGTACTGGCATCTTTTTGTAGAAAGAAAAGCAAAGGGATCTTAGTTTTCTACGTGGGAAAGAAAGCAAAATTCACTTGAAGGTATAGAAGAAAAAAGGACTTTCCACGAACTTCACGTAAAGCCAAAACTAGTTCTCAACATTAAAATTACTTTTATTCAAATCCTAGCAGAGCCGAAGAAGTACACACTGGAAGCTTTGCGAACTTCAGAAAAACTTAAAGACTAAAAGAAAAGTTGGAGGGAGCCCGTGTGCAACCCTTGAGTATGTATAGCAGGCACAGCAGCCATATTGCTCTTTCCAGCCTCCAGGAGGAGAAAAAAATGCAATTTTAGTAAATCTCAGAAAAAGTTTATGTTTTCATGTTTAAAACTCGGAAATTTACATTTCTTCGAAAGGGAGGGAACGTGAGAGTTTTTGCAAATGGCGCGCACTCATCACCTCCTCTTGTTTCTTATTTCTTAGGCTTAAATTACTTTTTCTTACTTTTTTGTACTTTCAGATTTTGTGTTCTACTAATTATTAGTTATAGGGCCCCCTCCATTTCAGGATGGTCTACTTCTTGAACACTCAAAGTTATAGGTGCTTCACGACGGGGGAACCACTCCACGCAGAGATTCCTTGAGAATCCACTGAGATCCCATTAAGATTTCCAAAGATACCATTCGATATTCATAGAAAGATGAACCCCGAAGGGTTAACCACATGAAAAAATTCCAAGATTCCCTGAGATTTCATAATGATTTCCAATGATTCCCAACGAGATTCCAAACGAGTGGTTAGTGCTTCATATTCTAAGGGTGCGTCCCACCATGCCCAGTTAAAATTAAACTGGAGATTTTGTCCTATGTTTACCATGTTAAATTTAACTTTTAAGTTAAATTTAACATGGTAAATCTCCAGTTTAATTTTAACTGGGCATGGTGGGACGCACCCTAAGTGCTTCTACATCAGAGCCCGCTGGCAGCTCTCAGGCAGGGGGCACGGGCTTCAAACCAAACGCGCACTTATACAGTCATTAATCAATAAAAGGTTGTACCTTTAAGCGTTATCAACTATAAAAAAAAGGGTCCGACAACAGTCGCACTTGACTTTCTCGCCCCATATGAAATTTTCGTTTTTTTTTTTTTTTTTTTTTTGAGATTTTTTGCGAGCGTAGTTTGTAAGCAATCCAAAATCGGTTGAAAAAGACCCACCAGCATCTATCTGAGATCCCTCATACCAAATCTCATGACTGTCATTCTATTACTGTAGTCCCAAATGCGTTCCGACCATTCAAAAACGTGGTTTCTCATTCTCAACTCATTTTCAACACTTTTTTTGACTACAACGGCCGTAATTTTAAAGATAAGTTCAGTGTTCAGTGTTATAGATTGAAAAGTGTACCGTCGGCGCTTGTCCGACTAACCAAAAACACGATTTTTGAATTATTTTGGCGGTTTTTTTACAATAGCGGCCGCAATTTTTGACCAATCAAAAAATCCTTGAAAATACCCCTCGGCAGTGATTTCAGACAGTTCCATACCAAATCTCATCAAAATCGGATGAACGGTATATATCTTTTTCCAGAAACCACTTTTTTGGACTCAGGGGACCCCCAGGATCATGGGAAACCCAAAATCTCCATTTCGAAATTTTGCACGAAAACAATACTTTCTCGCCATATATGGCTAGCGAGAAAGTAAAAAATTAGTTCTCCTATGGATCAGGAATTTGGATAATCTTAAAACACCCAACTAGGCTTCTTTCGGGAAATCGGAACCGCTGAGAAAACGTACATAACTGCGGCAAATTTTAAGTCTCCCAAAGTTTCTACAAACCCACTTAAAAGCAAAAATCAATTAAAGCCCTTTCTGTTTGATGAGAGAAAACAGCGACACATGTTGACTGCGTCCCCCAATATTTAAACTGAAAGTCCCCCGTGCCTCCCCTCCCTTCCCTCCCCTCCCTCTCCTCCCACCCTCGACTTTCGTTTGGCAAACGCGTATGGAGGCCGTGGAGAGCAGGATCAACACTTGAATCGTTTTCACGATCCCCATTCCCTACCTATACAGGAGGCGGGGGGGGGGGGGGGGGGGGGAGGCCTGACTTTTCCCCACAGCTTTCCCTTCATTATCCCAAGGTTTTACGATTTTTAAAACCAAAAAATTTCAATGGAATACAGGTTGGTCCCACCGTACTCTTCTAACAGAAAATAACTAAGGTATTGGTCTTGATGTTATAGTTGGAGTGTTTAACTGAACAGGAATAATAAGTTGATGAGTTACTGAAAAAAAAGAATACTTCCAGACAGTTTTTTTGAAACATCCAGAATATTTTTAACACCATACACTGTTCTTCTTCATGGGCTCCACGGACACCAAAACAAAACTGTACGCTCAAGTCAGTCAAGTCTGCAGTGAGGCGCCAAACGTGACTCAAGAAAGCATTTTCGTTGTTAAAGAACCAAGTCAGAAATGCGATCAAAAAGAAATAAGTTGATACTGCCAACAGGAGGTTGGTTTGCAAAGCAAGTCAGAGAACAAACTTCAAAAAATTAATAAACGTGGGTAATTAAAAATAGTGCATTAATTAGGTTTCCGGAAGTTTTTGACCTTCCAGACAAAAGGTAATGTGCCCTTTTCAACTTGAAGAAACCGTGGTTGGCATTTGCTCTTGAAAAGGCTGGAGGGAAACCTCAGGCTTTGATGTGCCCCAACCACCAAACAAAGTCTTAATCTGGCGTGCTTGTTGTCAAAATTAGAATTCCAAAATGTGGCTGGACTTTGACTTTTCCCTTTTCAGTTGGACTGAAAAGGTTCTACCAACAAAGGTACACGAGTGAACCTACGTAATTTGGTTTCGAGAGGTCACTTTGACTTCCATTCTAGGATACCTGTGCTTTTAGAGACAGAGACTCTGGGATATCCTATTGCCCAGGCTTCAGTCGTTCTTTTTATTTACTGACGCTGGAACACAAAATATAACGCGGTGGCTGGTCTCTCTGTCTATAGTAAATTTCGAAGTGTTGTCCTGGTATTTTTCTAATTTTAAAAAAATTGTTGGATCCATTTGATTTTTTCATTTTCTCGTATCTACCACCTATAAAAGGCATGCAACTCCAGACATTCAGAATGAAGGGAAATATCCACTTGTTTTTGCGTGTTAAAATAAATTAGAATTCTCCCAGGAAAGGGGTCAAGAAAAAATTAAAAAAGAAAACCAGAACTATGAGCTGAGACGTTCTCTGCCGTGGAGAATAATGAGAAGCACAGAAGCTAGAGTTCGTTAATTTATTAATTAAAAATGCTCCTCATCGCCTATTCATCACTCCCTGGAGAGGCTTCTGCTGTGCCCAGATGCTGGGGCTCTTCAGCAATCACCAGGGTCCAAGGAAAAGTTCTTCGAAAACTGGGCCACCCACCGAAGGTGGTGGGACGTTTTAGGGGGGGATGGGGGTGGGGGTAGTTCAGCAGCCTTGACAGTTATACGATCCTTTACGTCTGCCCGGTCATTATAGTTCGGAGACAGTCTAGGGGTGGGGGGGGGAGTTGGACTTTACTGATAAATGTCAGGTCGGTAACCTTTAATTAGTTAACTTTCACCCACTGCTGACTGTTGTTAAATCGGTTGGATTCACAGTGGTTTTCGTTCAAACTGGAGTTATGGTGCCCTGGGACAATCAACATCTATACCCAAATTTGAGTAAATAAGAATTTCCAGTACTACCTGTATTTCATTCTAAATAAAATCAGTCCCATCTTTCTTTCGACTAAATGGAGACTGATTTCTACCTTTGGCTGAAGTATCAGTTATTTTCTTCCCCACTTCCTTTAGCACAGAAATGTTGAGTTTGCCCGGGGATGTAGGAACCTCAAAGTTAGCTCAGCCTTTGAGTTTGCTGACTAACTTGTGGGCCAAGTTAGAACTGTCGCGGCCTAATTGTCATTCTGGATCAACTCAAGTAAATATTTCACCAACAGTCTCCCACTTCAGCAATAGATGTAGCCCTAGGCGGCCAAAACGTTTGTCTTTCTAAATCTGTGTCTTGGAAGCTTCGGGTGACGAATCTTGCACCACAGTACGATAATAGATACAGCATTTATATATCTCTTGCTTCCGTTTGAAAATTAAACGAAATTTGATAGGGATGGACCTGCCATTCCAATGCAATAAATGAAAACATCGACAGCTTCCACTTCTTCCTGCAGTTGGCAGCTTTGGAAGGTGATGAACGATGTTTGCCGATGTCCGAAGCAGCCATATTGTTCCCTGTCTGCTGCTGACTTTTCACCACGCCCCCCCCCCCCTAATTATCATATTTCGGTTTGGGTCAATTACTCATTGCTGACAGCCACTTTGCGACCACACGTATAGATTGTTGTGGTCTGGTTCAAGGGCTCGTAAGGTATACTGCGGTTTCAGAGTAGTTAAGGGTTTATTACTCGTAGTTTATATTAGTTGGACATCGTGTCCAGGACAGAATTTGGGTCACGACTCACTAACTTCGTATTCAGGGAACTATAGCGGCAGGTCGAAGCTCGCGGGCATTGTCAGCTAGTGCTGTGTACAGATACCTGAATTTCACCGCCCCAAGAAGAGTGTACTGTTCCAGCTCATTGACAGATAGATAGAACGAAAAGCAGGAAGGTTCTCTCTATATGTTTCCATAATGAAAAAATTAAACTGCCCTCGCTGCAACCCTTTTAGTTGAAAAGTGCTTTCCCACACCACACCTTCCTCAATACAAATTTTAATTAAAAATACAGTTGATGACCTCATTGTGGACCCAGTAACCTAGTGCCTGGCACCAGTGTCATCATCCCCTCCCCCTCGGACGTGTAGCGCTTTGCTGGGGGAGGGGGACTGATCAGATGGAGGGGGAGAGGGGCACTGTCGGCCCGGAAATTGCACTCGCCCTCTGGCGACAACCCTTCGCATCCACTGTCACTCCTCGAAAAACCTTCTCTACCATTACTAAATGGAAACCCACAGCTCCATTTTAGAAATTTTCGTCAAAACTAACCTTTTTACCATTAGAAGGCACTTTTCAAGTTAGTATCCGGTATGGGAGAAATTGGGATATTAGGATGGCTGGTTCTCCGCAGGATTATTTTGGAAACGCAAATGTTACGGCCGATCTCAATAACTACGACGCCTAATTTGATGTAGTGCGCCAACTACACTACAACTTTTTTATCAACTTCTTTCCACTTTATGTATCTCAGAGTTGACCGGCGATTCCTACTTCTCAGTAGTCTGGGTTCATGTACTAGCACACGAGTAATGACCTTCGGCCCACTGCTTACTAAGTACTCTCCGGGTCACATGGTGCTCCACCCAAAAAAGGTCAGGTAGAAGAAGAGAACCCTACGCGAGAAAATCGAATGCCCCACTCCAGTCGGGACATTGCGAGACATACTCAAGTCCTCGCACGTCCGCATTGGAAAATGTAAATCAAAACCTGGAAATCTTCGCCAGGCCAAGTCTCACGCCTGAATAGGAAAATTAGGGGAGGGGGCGGAGACATTACTTCGAGAGCCAGGGATGAAATACGCCTCTGCGAGCACCAAAGGCACGAAAGCTCCAGGAGGACAGAGCCACCGTTCCTATTAGCAGTATTTCAATCTGACTTACAATGCCCTGACAATCTCTCGATTTCCGAATTCGAATTCTCTGATTTCGTTCCACCTTTTCAACCTTAGTTCTCTGTTTTTATATATTCTGTCTCTAAAAATAACAGAGAGTACTTTTATCTGGACATTGTCGCCTCATTGCTTTGATATGTCCTCTGTTGCTTGCTCCCACTCTCACGGGACGCTCCTGGAAATGAAGGAGTAAGTGATGAGTTCCAGAGCAAAAAACGACAAAGAGACTCCACAATTTTCCAGAAAATGACTAGGTAGTGTCAGGTCAGCTGTATTGCGCCCCTAAGCGTCACAAAAACCCTTCCTCATAAGCGAACTATACAAAATATGCCTAGGTACTCATACTACAATAATATATAGAATGAATAACAGTTTCAAAACAACCTTGTAATATTTCTGAAGATCCAAGAAAATTAAGCTCAACCAAAATATCACCCCAGTAAAGGACACATTAAAATTAACGAAAACCACAATTTTGTCCCCTAAAAATATAAGCGTTATCCAGAGGATCGGAAAACACAAAGCACTACAGCTTCCTAGGGAAATTTGGGGACCCCATAACGGGAAATCCGCACATAGGACTCAAAATTCCCACCCCATCCCACGGCCTTCAGCGTTATGTGGCTTCACTTAAGGTTTAGAAAGGCTCGCCCCCTACCCTCCTCCCCTATTGATCGGTAAGCCTCTTCCATTCGGTCTATTTCGTCCTTTTCCGCCAAGGTTCGTCACTTTCCCGCACTTTAAAAATTTTGATGTACATACCTACCTATGCAGCAAAAAAGCTTTAGGCGTTTTCCGAATTATTGGATTATTTTAAATAATTACTTTAAGAAATGAGTCCATTTGATATTTCTTCAAATAAACTCGTATATTTTTGTAAACCAATGTCATGAGGTTTGTACGACAGTTATATTATTTGTTTGTTAGTCCTGGCACTGAATAATCATTGACAATGTAATTGCCTCCCCCCCCCCCTCCCCAAAAAAATGTTGGTGTGCCACTGAGCCTATTATCCTGCTATAGGTATGTAAATCAAAATTTCAAAATAAAAGGATTATAATGAGTCATCACACGGTTTAGACAGCACACGTTGTGCTTATAGTCCACGCAATGACGGAGTACCAACTTTCCTAGAGCGCGGTGCTGTCGATAAATCTTCCCGATTTTTATCGCACCATTGAAATTTCATCAGGGGAGTCCGTCCATAAGCTAAAAAGAGGTGTTACTGATATCGTCAGCTTTTAGTTCCCAAATCCGATTATTCCGTACGAGATCCTCTAGCGACTTTTTGATACTTTTGTTTTGTTCTATGAGAGGGTAGAATGAAGCTGCACCATGAAAGCTGCCATGGCGAATCAAAATGTACATTACATTCAGACTCATGAGTGAGAGGGTGCATATGATTTACTAAAGAATCAGAATGGATCTAAAATGTATAAGAGTTAAAGTACTATTTAGGGGAGTTTCGCCAGAGTTAGATAAAGCAGACAACCATTTCTGAAGTCTGGATTTGAACCTCTTAAGGCGCAGAAAGGCGAGTGACCAGACTTCCTAAGAAGAAAACACCAAGGTTTGATAATTCTTATGTTTATGATAAGTGACGAGGGGGTAACCACTCCTTTCCATGAGACTCCACTGAGATTCCATAAAGATTTTCAAAGATTCTCAACGATATTCATAGAAAGATGAACCCCGAAGGGGTACCACTCCAAAAAAATTCCAAGATTCCCTTAGATTTCATAAAGATTTCCAATGATTCCCAACGAGATTCCCAACGAGTGGTTAACCCCTCGCTTAGTGAGCATTAACGACTGGTCTTTAAGAGTGCTGGAAATTCACCGAGAAATGGAAGCAACTCAGTTTATCAAAAATCGAAAATTAGGTGCGGGGATGCCCAGCAATGGCCGGGGGAGCAGAGGGGGTAGAAATAAGGGTCTCCCTTGACTAATGAAAGGTTCGATAGAAGTCTAACGAGCAAAGGTCAACTCAGTCAGGGCGTTTGACGGCCATTTAATTCCTTTTAGCGCCAAAACTTCGCTGATGGCCGAACCATTTTGAAGATAAATGTTTCCAGAGACTCAAAAATCTTTTACGGAAAATTTACGGGCACAATATTGTAATACCTACCACTGGTACAGGTATTAGAAAGCCTTTCTTTTCCACAATTCATTTTCCCTTCTTGTTTCAAAGTCTTTCATGGTAAACAAAAGAAAAGTGTGGAAGAAATGGAGGCGAAAAAAAGAGGGAGCATCTGTAGTGTTCTCGTACTGCGATCACCATTGTTCTTTGTTGGACTACTCAACGTCACTTTTAACATATTTTTGACGCCTAAATGGCAATAATGTTACAGTTACAGCAAATTTTCTGTTCGTAAAAAAAACCGAAAACGATGGGGATTGCTCAGTTCTAGTTTGTTGGGCCATATAAACCGTCCAGCAGGATCTCACTCTGCCCAATTATACTGCATTTCTCATTAGTATGAAGTATTTTGTAGGTTTTTGAGAGTTGGTTCCGGACGAGGGGTTAACCACTCGTTGGGAATAGTAATCATTGGAAATCTTCATCTTCATCTTTCTATGAATATCGTTCGGAATCTTTGGAAATCTTTAAGGAATCTCAGTAGAATCTCAAGGAATCTCTGGAGTGGCAACAGCTATGGGAACGTATGACGTAACGATAACTCTCAATACTATTCAAATACATTATTATATTCAGATATTATATTCAGAACAAAGAATTTCCCAGCGGCTAGTGCACACACGGCCGTATGGTTGGCTCTTGCTCTCCGGCGCTATAGTCACTATAGTGACTAGTTCTGTAGATAATATTGTATAGAAGCATACTATTCTTTGTTTTCAAATGTTAAATTTGATTAGGTGTATAGCAATTGTAGTTAAAACACATGACACTGTTAACTTAATTGTATCGCAGGGATGAATGTGAGGGACTGGGGGATGACGTTTCTTAAATGCGGTGCTATGAAATATGGCGGAGTCATAGTTTTGAAATATTGGCTTGTTCCCACCCGGTGGAACCCCCACTCTCGAGAATTAAAACCTTTCGCCTCAGATTAATGGGGAACTTCTTTGAAAACCGCCATGAGAACTTTTATAATGTGACATACAGGTGCTGCGGTAGTGCTCACTAGCGCACCACTTTCATTTGTACAATAGCACCTCTAAAGACGCAACCCCATTATGGCCAAATGTCACATCACATGCGGGGATAACCACTCCAGGGATTCCTTGAGATTCCACTGAGATTTCATAAAGATTTTCAAAGATTCCCAACGATATTTATAGAAAGATAACCACTAACCACAAACGTAACCACTCAAAAAAAAATTCAAGATTCCCTGAGATTTCATAAAGATTACCAATGATTCATAACGAGATTTCCAACGAGTGGTTAACCCCTCGCATGCATAATTTGGACATCTAGTAGAGTTTGAACACCGTTCTCACTTATGTTTTATTTGGGAGTTCATGGAGTTCATTTCATACAGCCCCTCAGAAAGGCAATGCAAACCTAACAAGAGAAAAAGCGTGTTGGCAAATGAACGCCGCGTCAAAAAGACAGTTATTCTGATCACGCACTTTCGACATGGATCCTTCCTCAGGCATTCTTCTTGTTCAACTGTTTTCTTTCCATTTTTATTAAGCACCCATGGAAGTGAAAAACGCTGCTTGCGGAATATCAATACCACCCGTCAATCCCCAATCTATGTTTTCTTTTCTGCCCATTGTTTATTTGTGTTGGACGCAAAGAGTCATTTGTTATGGATAGAGGGTTATAAATGGGTTACCAAAGTGCCTGATTTTGTTTTTAAAAGGGGAATTCGGCAAAATAAGGAAAAATTCTGACTCATACTGGGGGAAAATATTTCCTACAATCGAAGATAGTTCCAATTAACTTCCACGCACTCAAATGTAGGTGGAAAACGAGGGGTTTACCACTCCAGAGATTTCTTGAGATTGCATGAAGATTTCCTGAGATTCTCAATGAGATTCGTGGAAAGATACACCCCAAAGGGTTAATTACTCCAGAAAATTCCAAGATTCCCTGAGATTTCACAAAGATTTCCAATGATTGCCTGAGATTCCCAACGAGATTCCTGGAGTGGTAAACCCCTCGGTGGCAAAGTAAACCGGAGGTAATATTGTAAATAGGTACAGCACAGCCTTAAAAGGGCCATAAGGCATAGTACAGGTTCTCATCTTTCGTGCCTTAGGTACAAAAGGCGATGATTTCGTCGAAACCTCGCCCGAAATTCGACCTTTCCCTCAGCCCGTGAAGGCCCAGCGTATAGGGCAAGAGTCAAAAAAATATTGACAAATTTAGACTAGAACTTGAGTCCTCTTGCTTTATACCTTAGCACCCTGCCATTCATCATATCACTATTCAGCGAATAATGATGAATAACCTTCAAATCCGGCTCATTGAAAGAACCGGAATAAAGAGAAACGGATTCTAATTTGCAGATAATTCAGCAGAAAGTTGTTCATCGCTGAATATTGTCTTCGCTCCAGGCGGAGCACCGGAAGAGCTGAGACGTGTATACCAATTGCGGAAGGGGGGAAACCAAGCTACTATTTTCATACTTAAAGTAATCTGCAACTATCTGACGAAACTTAGAAGACGATACCTTAAAAGTAGGTAATGAATCAGACAACTTATAGCTACAACGAGGCTGATATCAAATACACTCCATAGGTCAGGGTTTATTACCGCAAAGCACAAAAGGAACAGCCCAAAAAGAAGATAAGAAGAGAGGATTTTCAGCAACAGAAAACAAATATTATTCAACATTATATACTTTTCAATTATCCTCTCATTCTTCCATCTTCCAAGTTTAGGATTCATCATAAATAAAAGTTAGCAAACTTAGAATCAAAATCTTCAGGTGAAAATATAACGATTTGAATAGGTAATGTGAAACAGCCTGGGGATGTAGCTGCACTCAAAGCCCCCCCCCCCACCTTCCAAAACTCCTTTATTATTTCCTGAAACCAAAGGATTCAATTTGTAATTCAAATGATCGGCAAGACTTTCGCATTACACGGGTGTATAGTGGTGTGGTTCTTTGTGGGCGTCTGGAAAAATATTATAAAATATTTTTAGGGGCCACGTTTTCAAGAGGAAGTTGGAATCAAAGTTAGGGGGAGATGGGGGGCGCAAGTTTTGTTTTAAAGTCGCATCTGCTCATCCCTTCTGCTCAAACTTCCTTCTGCTCCCATGCAAATAAATTCGCTTTCTTCGAGTGATGTCTTCATTGCCAGATGTGCCACGTCGTGCACAATATCAGTCTTTTAACTTGGCTGTATGCCTTGAATATTTTCCTTGAAACCGCGTATTTTGTTATTTAATTAAACAACTGTAAAGATGCATGATCTCTACAAAATCTCATTTAAAAACACAGCACCCTATTGGAGGATTAAGCAGCAGAGATGAATAAGACCCCATGCATACATTCAAAAACACCAAAAATTATCAGCCAATTCTGTCATGAAGCTGTCTCTATTATGTATTGTGGACTAGCGAACAAGTTCGGTATGTCTAGCAAAGAGGGGTTAACCACTCCAGGAATCTCGTTGGGAATCTCAGGCAATATTGGAAATTTCTGGAGTAGTTGACTCTTGGGGGTTCATCTTTCCATGAATCTCGTTGAGAATCTCAGGAAATCTTTGGAAATCTTCATGTAATCTCAAGCAATCTCTGGAGTGGTTACCCCCTCGTCTAGCAACTTGCAACAACAACAAGATAAAAGTTATGGAAGACCCTCAAAAAGGAATTAAGTAAATGAACAACAATTAAGAGGCACTTAACCACGTTTTTCGTCATGTATTTTTCATTTGCGAGTTTATAATATCAAAACGCCAAAGCAGTAAGGATGCAAATAACTAGCAATTAGTATCAATGAAAAAGGGTTGTGAAGAAAGGGAATATGTCCAGCAGTCCTGCTGACTCAGTTATGCCCTTTTCTATTTACACTTGAGCAGTTTCCGGGCAACATTTGTCAGCATTATGTGGGAGGAGGTTATAAAATAACGCGGCACGATAGCCACAAATTGCGTGTGTTGTTGCGCCATATTTCGAGGGGACGACCTTCTGCTGCGGAGAAAAAAAAACGGGTGTGCACAAATTACGCAATCATTTTTGGTAAAAGTGTTATTAAATTTTGGTGGTAAAAATTAAAAACTGAAAGCGGAGCAGGTGAGAACTGCTCTTATCCGAGAATCTGTTTACCTCACTGGTGAGGCGTCTCACATCGTGAAGGAAATTCTCTTATTTATTTATTATTTTAATGAAACAGGAACAGAAAGCGCGTGGTCAAAAACAATAGACTCGGACGAATGAGACCCTAGGTTTGAATCTTGGTACCCGTATACTTTTCTGATATCAGCCATCCATGCAACTATACGTTTCTTAACATCTGCGAGAGGGGGTAACCACTCCAGAGATTCCTTGAAATTCCACTGAGATTCCATAAAGATTTCCAAAGATTCCCAACGATATTCATATAGAAAGATGAACCCTGAAAGGGTAACCACTCCAAAAAATTCCAAGATTCCCTGAGATTTCATAAAGATTTCCAATGATTCCCAACGAGATTCCCAACGAGTGGTTAACCCCTCGCGTCTGCGCCTTCGGGCCATACAAGAATGTATATGGACTGCAAGCGTGCGTGGGCCGTCACAAAACTACAAATTACAAATTCATACAGATGATTCCTTTGCGATTCCTTAGTGATATCAGAGAAGACATAAAGTGAGGCAGAACAACCATCAAACAACCAGTTTCCCATCAAAAGATAGATAAACGATAAGAACTGACTATAAAACAAGTTGTTGTGTGATAAAAAGCGTTGAATGAAGTGAAAGCGTACACTACCATGATGGCGCTTGAAGGGACAAAGAGAAGGCGCCCGCATGATAGGCTGGAGCGGCTGGAGGTTGAGGGGTGCACACAACACAACCTCACCGACTTCATATTCAGTCTAAACTCATTGCTCAAGGCCATCACCCTTTCTACTCAACTGCGACCGTACAAGTAAAACATGTCTAAAGCAAAGCAACTGCTGATGATGCGTGCGAATTCTATTTTCCCTGGGTGAAAAGACTCTAAGAATTCGCGTTGACGTAGGTACTCCTTTGTACGTCCAAGTCAAAAAGAAAAAAAATCCGATCACTTAATTAAGGTACTTAGGTATGCAGACTCGTTCCTAATGTATACCTACCTACAATAAATTGTTCCCACTTATTTTTCAAATTCATGACATCTGGTGAGTGGTGAATTTTTATGACATGTCATATTTAAAAACAAAATTTAAGGCCGTTGTTCAACAAACTACACGTTCGGGCAGCAGGCAGAATAAGTGTGGCTCAGACATCATTATTATTTTTTTAAATAATTACAGAGTGGTTAACAACGCAAGGCATATGGAAATCGGAGCGGCCTGAAACTACTATCTTCCAGTTATAAGGAAACTACCTTTATGGATAGTAAAAGACCACGGAATCAGTCCCTGTCTGTACGAAGTGCAGGTAAGGTTAGAGTGGAGAGTGGAGGGATATCTCCAGACGACGAATAAGGGCTGCAACTTTCAAGGTACGGGGAAAAAGTGAAAGGAAAATATTTTCAACGCAACTTTTTTTCGATCAAGTTAAATAGTGACATCAAATTAGAATAAGAAAGTGACTGTAAAAAGCATAGACTCCGAATCAGAATTGACACTCGCACTGCTTCGTGCCGACAGCAAGAGCCAAGGCAAGGCATTCAAAAGTTTGAGTTCATCTAGAGACAGGATATAGACTTAGAGAAGCGAACTGACGAGGATGGGAGTATTTAACCGCTTACGAGCGTGGTTTTGTTAAACTTTTTAATTTAAACCTGGTTTAAATTTAATTATACTGGAGGATGAAAGCGGAAAGAGACAGGTGCGGAGTTTCCCTACTTCAAATGTGTTTACGCACCACTTTGCTACTCAGTAAAGTTAAGTAACTACTTAATTACACTTTTGGTCAATGTGGTATGTGATAGTTGTCGTAGGTATGGTGCCAGTACCACCGTTGACAAAAGGTTATAAAAAATAACAATGATTTTCTGTTTAGAAGGTGGGTAGGTACAATAATAGCAATAACTTTCTAAGGGTCCCACCATACTCATGCAGTTAACGTTAAACTCCAGTTAATTAAATTTCAATTATTACATGGTAAAAACTGAATTTAACTGGAGTTTAACAGTTAAGCTGTTCTTTCTTTCCTTGCCGCATTTCATGAAGAATCAAATTCGAAAGCTCTAAATATTTATTGGTATCAATATTTCTTGTCCACATTTTGATCCAGCTGCAATAAACAGGAGCGAATCACCAGTGGTGCATCGGTGCATATCAAATGGAACATGTGGGCGCGGTTTTGAGCCATAAACCTATGGTTGTACCTAAAATCTAATTGGGCCCTCTCTTGCATCGTTGAGTTAATTTGCATATGAGGGAGTGACCGGCTATTAAATTGTCTGCCTAATCGAGAAAAGACCAAACAATTGGGCGCCATTGTTAACCAACCAATCAAATGACAATGGACTGGGATGAGGTCCAATTGAAATTGTTGAGTTGTACAAAACCACGCATAAATAGTTTATTCAGGCTGATATTAGGTACCAAATGTTGCGCATTAATTCCTTGAAAAAATACCCAAAGTACCTACCTCAATTCTAAAGGTATAACCTGATTAGAATGGCGTAGAATGACAAATCAGGCTGGCTCATACTTATCCAAGCTCTCAAAGACACTATGATAGGCAAGGGAACAAAGCGAGATAGCTGCAGGTAGTTCTGAGTGCTGAGTCAGCTGTGGAAAGTTGTAAATCTTGTTACCAGGTTTTACTTAGGGCAAAACGCAAAGCTCGCAATTCACTCGTGGCGGTAGGTACCTTGTCTAATATCTTCAGGTATTTACTGCTCTTTTAGGGACAAAACAAGTTCGCCAGGTATGAATGAAAGCAAACGGAGCAAGGTAGAGGCTTGAGTATTGATTCGTGGCGTCGTTCACCGTTCCCCGTTTTAATTGGGCCTGCCGCGATCCGCATTGTTGCTGAATGTGCTGAACTCAACCCAGTTCAGCAAACACTCCGAAAATCCTTCTTTGTCCTCTTTGGCTTTCAACCTCAAATTTCGAGGAAATCTTTCCTCCCTCTGACGAAAATACAAGGAACCTTGGTTCATTTGTCGAAATTTTGAAAACAAACGTGACTTTTTCGCTGATATTTTCTCCACACTACACACACAAGCACGAAGAGAGAAAGAACCTGACAAAGACAAAGTTTAAGGCCTCAGTCAGGTCGGTTTCTGTTCAGGTTCCTGGGCACCAAACCTCTAAATATACTTGCTGACTTTACTGTCTGGTACTATGGCTCAACGCAGGCCTTGAATAGACTACTATGAGCTCAACTGTCAGCAGCGGCATATTGCAGCGAAGCAAAGGAACCAGGTTGCGTGAAAATGTAATCTGAAATGGTAGGATGCTATAGGAATAGTCACCGATTGCTGAAGGTAGTTGGATTAGATGCACTAAAGCAGAATGCCATATCCGCCCTAGAGCATCAGCAGGGACCATCTTGGGGTGACACCAGGACTAGGAAGAATCTGCTGAGCGAACTCAGGAGAGGTTCTACGTCTCATTGTTAGTTGAATGGCTATACGACCTCAGGAGATTGAATCGGTCAACCATTTTCCAATACCAATAAACATAATTTGAAAAGCTATGGACTCTTTGTGTGAGGAAAATCCAAGTGATGAAAAGTTTTTTGGTCACGGCTTCCGTGGATTGTGAATGGAAAATGCGGCCTTTGTTAAAAGGATGGATTTCTAAAGGACTTGCTTTTCTTGGGACAGCATTGCTTGTATTTTCCCTTCCTTGTGGGATTTCCAATGGCTTTTCTTATCCGCACAGACTCTTAACTCCTTTTCCACCATCGGTATCGCCTTAATTTCGTACCTCTCATTCGATTGGTCGTCCCACTTCCATTTTGCAAATGTCAATTCTACCTTTTTCCTCCTTACATGAGGAAAAGATATACACGTAGACCAGCAATCTTAGAAATGGGTTTCAGTCAGGCAGATTGCAGGGTAAGTCTTGTTTGACTGGGGGATGAAATTTTCCCGGATCAAAAGTAAACTGACCTTGGATTAAAGGGAGAAAAAAGTAGGTAAAAACCACAAAATCAGGAATATTCAAGCCTTTATAATAAAAACAACTTTAATAACACAAGGATATAAAAAATGGATCAAATTAGCGAAGAAAATGAAATTAAGGAGAGAAAATATTAATCTCCCTGTTCGAAAAACTTAAAGGCTTTTGAAAACGGAATTTGAAAAATCATTAATTAGTAAAGTTGCAGACAAAGGGCTATGTCGATTTATTTATGCCTCAACTGGTGAAACTTTTTCAACTTGAATTTCCTAACTTGTTCGTCAAACTTTGGCGCTCACAAGATAACATGCCATGGCTCTCAATGCTGCTTTTTTCTTTGAACCTGCCCACCTTTCTTCCATTAACCCCTTAGGGAGTTTTCGTTCAATTGGAGTACCTCAAATCAGGGAGGTCAGTACCTGGATAGGTACAGAGTCAAACCAGAGGGTCCGAAAGAGTAGGCACTATTTTCCTACTCCTTCTCTATATAAACGTTCATTACGAGGTACAGAGCAACATCTCAAGGGCTGAGGGGGTGCGCTGGTTTAAATGTAAATTTATATTAATAACAAATAAACAAACACAAACATATAAAGCGATATGTGGGAACCTCAGAGGTTCCATCTCCAGGCCCGGAGCGTGATGTTTAGCGTATTTACTCTAGAAAGATATCAGATGGAAAAGAAAAACTGATAAGTCTTGACTGCAACCATTTGAAACGCAAAAACGTACAATACCTATACAAATAGTATGCAATATATCAAGCGATTCAGTCAGAATATGAAATATAAATCATGCACCCATTTCCATTTGACAACATTCACTTGAACGACGAAACGAAAGGATGAGATGACCATGGTGCCGCGACAGTACACAGGCAGGGCTGCCAACTGGGCGGCAACTCGCTCTTTTCCAAAAATCGAAACACGCCATTTATGGAATTTCCAGTGCTGACCTTATGGACGTCGATTCTACATAAAAGTGACTCAATCTCTGAGTAAAATCTCTCCCATCTAAATGACAAAAAATGTTTGCTATTTCTCTCAAAATATTTTCCATCAGTTAAGCATAATAGTTGACTTGGCAGTCCTTTCGAGCGAAATGGAAGAATGGGTACGTTTGGGCGGGGGGGGGGGGGGGGGGGGGGGGCAGCGGCCACTGTGCCACTAGGATTTTATTCAAGAAAAATGTTAGCTGCTCAAAATACAAAAAAGAGTCCATCAACAAAATGGCGAATTTTTTATAAGAAGCGATAGGTATTCATAGGTATAGGTTTCAAGAATAAATAAATCAGTTGATCGGTAGGCCCTTCTGGTGCTGGCATGGAGCCTACTGCAGCTGACAGCCCCCCACCCACCCCCAAGAAACTGAAAGGTCTAATAAAATTTACATTCGGTCGGATATAAACACTTCTTCCGACCCTACTCTACGGAAGAGGGTGAATCTGTCAGTCAATAATGTCAGACGTTGTCAAATAGGCACGGATTTTCCACTAGCTCCCATTTTTACCATACTTTTCTTTCAATCCCAAGCTATCTGAGACATCAGAAAGGGTTGTACAAAAGGACTGTTTTACTCAACACCCTATAGCTTGCAACAAAAACAGGCAATAACACCCTCTGAGCAGGGGACAGTCGTTACGAACATTAAGACATTAGACAAGACGGCCATCTGCTGAGAAAGGACAACAGAAAAAGCAGAAAGGGAAATGATTGCCTGACCAGACCCTATAATTATCTAATGTCACACCTAATTTACCAGATGGAAGCAACATATGAGCCCTTAAATTAAACCGAGTCCGGTAGGAAATGAGTTATTAAACGCAACGTCACGCACAAAGGAGGAGGAGGAGAGGGGTGTCATCAAATCACACTTAAGGCGACACGAAACAACACCAAGAAAATTTACAGAGAAAAAATTCTAGAAATATTTTTCACTGGGAAACGTACATTAGTCTCTGTGGTTCTGTCAAGAGTATTACCGAGGGGGTAACCACTCCAGAGATTCCTTGAGATTCCACTGAGATTCCATAAAGATTTCCAAAGATTCCCAATGATATTCATAGAAAGATGAACCACTCCAAAAAATTCCAAGATTCCTTGAGATTTCAGAAAGATTTCTAATGATTCCCAACGAGATTCCCAACGAGTGGTTAACCCCTCGGTTGTCAGTCTGCAAGACAAATTTGTGTAATACATGTATAGAAACTCCCGAGGAAATTGATATCTGAAGACGAGTGCCTTTCACTGTATATAGATTCTGCCAGCAACCCCTAATGCCATCAATACAATGCTTGGAACGACAGTTAATAATGCCAGATATAAAAGGGGACAAAAAGAGGTTATATTTCTGGGTAATGTAGTGATGTGGGGGCTGACTTAATGCACAGATTTACATGCCCCTGGAAGGGAGCCAATACACCCCCTGCCAAAATTGCCTGCTCTCATGCCTATACAGGGATGACTAGGCCTAAAATCCAGCACCATTACGCTCGTCATGGCTACGGCGTTCTAGGGGTTATCTTTTTACTGACCCACACTATAGGTACTTATAGCAGGTATAGCAGATACGCCTGCAGAAAATCGCGAGAAAGAATATTTTTGGCTCCACGAAATACCTAGTCCCAAAATTCCAGGATTACTTCATCCATGAGAAATTGTCCTATTCCTCACAGTGTACCTATATGTAAATTGTTACAACTTCTTTGGTCCACATTGACAGGAACATGGATTCATATCCTTTGGGGAGTTGTACATTCACAGTGGTACAACCAATACACTATGCAGAATACTCACTAGAAGGCTAACTAATAGGGCACAGTATAATTTGTAAACTAATATGCACGCGGTCCCCCATCAGTTCTCCCTCCAGCCACCGTGCACCCACAAATCCGCCAAATTCAAATTTAGATAAATTTTGATCTGGGATAGATTTGAATTTTCAATTTAGGCTGCCTGAATCGGACAACACCCACCACATCGATTTAATGCGAGGCGAGGGCAACCCCCCTAGACATTAAGGTATACACGATCACACGTATCCCAACACTTTCGTAACAAGTACTTTTGTTTCAATTGTATCGTTTATTATTCGTCATTCTTTGCTTTTCTCAGTCACTTTTTCAGGAAGGACAAATTCAGCAAAACGATAAGGAGATTATCATATTAATCGGAGGACAAGCATGTAACCAGTGCCTTAATTTTCTCTGCCCCAATGCGCCAAAGTACCCCCATTCAGTTTTTAGTATGGTTTACTGCGGAATAAGTTCAGATGGAAAAGGAACAAATTAAAAAGAGCCATGAAATAAATATAGTCCAAGACCTATTACAACAGTGGAATGTGGTTCACTCCAAAAGAAAAACTAGAAAGCACTCTTACAAAAACCAAAACCGAGCCCTAAATAAGCAAAGTTTCAGCACAAACCGGTTGCAAATCATACGTCACTTACGAAACTTGCCTCTAGTTACAAGTTTATGAAAAATGTCTCTCTTGCATGTCCAAATCTAACTTTCTACCAAACTTAAACACAGCCTCATTTCGTATGTAAACCTACCATTTCGATTTCAAATTTCCCATGCAGTATAGTTTGCCTTGTGTAGGGAAAATGCCTCTTGTTCATTCCGCACAAGATTAGAATTTGTAATTGTAAATCCAACTTGGGCACAAACACAACAGATGCATTCATCAGTTGGCGAAGCGACTACCACTCCATAGGGACACATTATGACGTCATTAACCATGTGTAGATTTACCTACTACCTTATTAAACCTTGTTGGGTCATTGCACTACCACTGACAACCAGGCCTTCTTAGAGGGTCTCCCGGACATGTGGCTGAAATTGTTTGAAAAGACTGGCTTGCTGGCGTTTTGAAAGTTTGTTCACCCGTTTTATAAGCCGTTGCGTGAGGCGTAGTACTATAAATTGGCGACTATCTCGAGGAGGAAAGGGAAGGGGAAGCTCACATGACTGTTGCCAGCAGGTTTGTGTATGCGAAAATTTACTTCCTGGTAGAACAATGAAACAGGTTGGAGCTAACTTATCAGCTGTAGTATACCCTAGTTACCTACTGCTTCTCATTCACTCCTCTCTACTATTTTACTGGCTAACATTTTCGTTTACATCCCGCGTGGACTAAATTCAAGAGGGGTTAAGAGGACGATGCATTTTTTGCCGCCCATAAGATTAACAATGCGAGCGGCGATTCATTTTCAAGGTTTACCCTTGGTTGGAAAGACACAAAATTTTGCCTGTACCTAGCCCTAACAATGTTCTAGGGAGTGTTCAAAGCAGATTTCCCAATTTCTCACTGGTTTCTTTTATTGCAACTGTTTTGCAAATGTTAGCATCGCATACCTCAAGAAAAGTGCTGTATCTCGAAAACCAGTAAAAAAATGGGAAATCTGCTTCGAACACTCCCTAGAACATTGTTAGGGCTAGGTACAGGCAAAATTTTGTGTCTTTCCAACCAAGGGTAAACCTTGGAAATGAATCGCCGCTCGCAATGTTAATCTTATGGGCGGCAAAAAATGCACCGTCAGGTATAGCGGACCCTTAAGTTATTCGGTAGGTATTTTTGGGGTGAAAAAAAATTAATATCCAACCATTTTCTAATTTTTGAAACTGTCCTCTATAAGGGAGGACCGGGAGGTTGGAAATACTCGTACATACGTATTTGAGAGATTTTTGCCTGATTTCTGCCTCACTGAAATTGTACACTTAGTTTATTACAACTACGTGTAAGCACTTCAGCCACACCAGCGTTAGTGGCTTTTGAATAATATCCTTGGCCTCTATAGAAAATATTTCTCTATTTTTCGGAAACTTTTATTCTAAGTTGCCCCAGGCGTTAGAGTATGGAAAATTTACTGAATTATTTCATTCCAAACTGTGGATTCACAAAGTACACAGCTATACACGAATTGACGATAACACATAGAGAGTTGGATGCAGCAACTAATGTGTTTGCTGTTTGCTTACAGAATAGATTGCATATCGATACAGCAACCCCCACACTTTGACTCACGCGTGCAGTAATTCAAAAATCGGGTTACGATATAATTGGTTTTGTATGGTCGTAATCAGGAAACGATAATATTTATTTTCAAATTATGCCATTTTTCACGTGGATACTCGACGTTGCGTGCATGAATTTTAAGCTACTGTACAATGTAGGTACTTCACAGGGTTAATGATTTAAATATATAATTGCCTACTTATGGAGAGTTCGGTAGGCTATACCTACTCGTACATGTACCTGATATTTTTAAGGTAGGTACTTATACTCCTTGCGTAATATCCCTTATTTGAAACGTTCCTCCAATTTGAGGAGTTCGTCGATACAACCATAACCGATTGATTTTTTTTAAATTTCACATATACTTCATCAGTATATCCAAAAATTAAAAACGTTAGAAAAATTAAAAAAAAAAAAAGAAAAAAAAGAAAAAAAAAAAAAAAATTAACAAGGCGAAAGCAACGCTCTACTTTTCAGCCTGCAGAATACCATACATATTTGAGGCACCTTTCTTCTACCTCTTTGTATTTAGGTCGTGACATTGACCTTATCGCCAGAAATAGGATTTCCAAAGCGGGAATCGAAGCATGGAGAAACGCAAAAGCTTTTCCTCGCTACTTTTCAATCACGTGTCACTCTTACCCTGGAATCGAATCCAATAGGTTCTAAGCCCCTGACTTCACACACAAAAGTGGTGAGAGTGAGAGAAAGATACGGAAAAAGTTGAAAAGTTTCAGGCTGTGAATATTGCTTTACGATTCCTCGTCTTGCCTGTATAAAAATAGTTCGGTCCTGCGAAACCTCCACCAAAATTTGCAATGGCACAGAGTGTCTGTCAGTTTTCAAACAGTCTGAAAGAGCGAAGAGTAATAGAAATTTCCCTTAGGAGGTCTCCAAGTCCCATCGAAGAAGTATTCTATATAACCATGGCCAATGCTGCTTGAGTTTTGCCTTGAACGCCACATCGGAAGGAGAAATTCACTAGATGAATAATAGGCTCAAAATTCGGCGATAGAGAAAAAAGTTTCTCGTGGATTTGTTTTAGGAAGGGAAGAATTTTTTACGGGGGCGTATAATATTGTTAGATAAAATAATACAAAAATAATCCCAAGGCACCCATTCCGCATCAGGAGGGTAACCATTTTACCTTCACCCCACCATATCCGTCTTACCAGTGGTCATTCCAACAAACAACCGACATTTATCTCAGAACATACTGGATAAAGAAAATTAGAAAATCCCTCCGAGATTATGTCCAGTTTTTCCACCAACAAATAGGAGATTATTAACAGGAGCCATGTCTATAGGATACCTATACGATTTCTGAGTTGCCAAGATATTGGTAGGAAGGAGGAGGGTATCTACATTGTACCTGTACCTGCCCACCTCCTTTCTGTCATCCCCTAATTTAAATAATAACTCATTTAGCTCATTACAGACCTTAAATGACTGTAATTGCCTTTCATACGTTCAGTTTGGAAATGGTCCCGACTAATCACTTGAAAGATAAAATCTTCCTCAGTCACCCAGCTCCTGTTCTCTATAGCTAATTTATTATCTGGGGTTTAGAGAAAAATACTCCAAAATTTTTAACACTGAAGAGGAAGGGGAAGTACGAAAAAATAACGCGAGCAACATTTTCTATCCTCCTCGTTGGAGAAGCAAAAAATTTGATGAGCAAACTGAATTTGGCCGGAGACCGGCGAAGAGTTTGTTGAGGAGAGCTTAGAGGAAGAGCGGAGCCCTCCGCGTTTCCGGTGCTGATTATTTAGATGATGACGTCACTTCCGGAAGAGTGCGTGCACCAAGCATCCTCCCCCGTCAATCCCAGGCCCGGAAATAACTACACTCCCAGACTTATAGATAGCAGCGCCTCAAAAACTGGAGAAAAGTTAAGAACGGATGAAATACTGGGATACCCCCTTTGGAATATTTTCCGGGGGGATAATTTGCATTCTGGCTTGAGGAGGGTTGAGCCCCCATGGGAGCACTTGTGAAGGGGGCCCTCGACACTAGCGCTCTGAGGTCAGGTAGAAAGCTTCGCAACTAATCCGTTGTGGTTTCCCATTTCCATCTTAAATCACCAAACTTTAGATACAACTGTTTATTGTCGCTTTTGTAATCATACGTGGTAATCCTCGGCATCTCCTCAGGCTCAAGTTCCTGCGTGGGGTAACCCTCATGGAGGGCGTCTTAATGATCGCTAATTGCTTGATGGCGTACGTGAAAAGGGCGAGCTTATGGGCGAAGGGGTTACCAAATGATTGCGAATGTCGGATAAGGTATACATAATGTGTCACAATGCGTCAAACCAATAGCAGCAGAAATATGTTGTATACTAAATCTAAGCTTCATTTAAGAAAGAGGTCAAAGCTCGGAAAACTTGACCGTATCAGGGGACGTTTCATAAAAAATCTGTCTATTGAAACTTGAAACTGAAAGTGCCAAAACAAATTCCGAAAAGTATGGTCTCCTTCTTATAAATTTATCGAATACTCTCGGATTTTTTTGTATCCTCCTTCGTATCTGACATTAAGTCAACACTGCCGCTCATGACAGGCTGGGAAAAGGCAGGAGAATATTAATAGAAAGTGGGCGTGTCGGGATATGTCCATCGCAGTTAGAACCTACATTAGACGCTTATTGCTTGGCAAACATAATAAAGTTCAATAGAACGAGCCATAGCGGGTAGCCACCCCCATCAGCAATTGGCAATCACATTCACTCAGCAATCGCATGGTGTAGTCAGATAAGCCCGGGACTTTAGCTCGAGTGGCGAGTGCAGCACAAGCTTTTCCCTCTCAACGGAGGGTTGTGTCATCAAAGCGAAAAACGCAGAAATTAAATTTTTAATTTAGATGATATTTAAAGGCACCACAGAGTTTTCGACTCACTATTTTCTGGACAGAGAGCCATCACGCGTCCTAGCTTCCTAAAGTAGACATAGGTGGATACAAAATACTGATAAAATCCTGACGATAATGGGGTAATTCCGTATAGTTCATTGTGTTTGAAAGTTTGTGGCTCTCACACATACATAATAATAGCTGAGGGTTGGGGGGACAAGCCCAGCAACTAGACCGTTTTCAAGAACTATCCATTGTGCTCAGCTGGCAGCACTACCAAATACCAGCTCCCCAGCCATCGAGTAAACGATGGGGACCTACAGTTTTAGGTGGGTTCCGAACCACCACAGCCTCGATATACATTTCACTTGACATGCTGAACATATCAAAGGTGAATGCTGAGCAGAAAAACTTTTTGGTAGGATCGGGATCGAACCGGTGTGACCCGGCTCTCACTGCTCCTCAAAAGTCGACCATTTAGTCCACTCGGCTATCGAGGCTATCTCACACATACATACACTTGTACCACAACATACGGCGTCCCTCGGGGCCCTATTGGCCATTTTTTGGGGCCCAAAGAAGAAGAAGCCCTTTTGTACCATTTGGCCCGGACTCCTCATGCACAAGCCTCGTACATCGCAGTGAAGATAAAAATCAAAACCGAAAATAGGTTCGAGATTCTAGGTATAACAGTGTGTGCGGTTTTCGTACGGAATCTAAATCATGCACCCACCACCGAATGCTCATCTGTCCACAGGGGTGGAAATGACCTTTTAGAGCGGCTGGGCCAAAGCCCCGAAACAGTGCTCCAAAATAAGAAGGGTTCGACTTTGGTAGGGTGTGAACATTGGAGGACGCAGTGCGTCAGATGGGGCCATGGCCTTTACCAATTATACGAAATCGGCCATGCGGAAAAGCTTAATAAGAGATCACATTTAGTAACATACAACCCTTCCCTTTCGAAATTGTATGGATGCTGTTGGTTTGATGCTATAGAGATGCTATGGGGATATTTTTCTGAAATAAACAAGGTTTTTGAAAGCATTGAAAGTGAGGTTTATTTATTCTCAACTATGTAAAAATTTGCAATCCTTGCCTTTTCATAAGTACTGCTTAATACATAAACTGTAACTATTATTTGCAGTTGCCAGTCCAGAAAAAAATGGTTAGATAATATTCAGTTGGAATGTATAATACTCGTATGTAATAGCAATTAAGGCTCTGACGCCCAACCGTAAAATTTCCAGAAAAATGCGGCTATATGGGGAAATGAAGCGGTAAAGAAATTGATATGCAATTTCATGAGATAAAGGAAGTAGGAAGAAAAAAAGGAAATTATTTAAAATTTGAAAGGGAAAATAGAGTTAGTTTGATAATAAAGAAAAATGGGGCCCAAGAGGGAGGTTCGGTTTGGAATAAGAAAGTTTCGAAGGGAGGTTCATCACAGCCCTGGAGGCAGGAAACGCAATTTCTTCCGATTACAGTCCAACCTGGCTGTCTGGGTAATGTTTGTTAAAAGGCCTAAAGCAGGTTCTTTCCGAACTCCCACTATCACCTTCACCTTTCCTATCCCAGAGGTAAAGTATCTATGTTGATCGGCAAGCCTTCAAAATTGAGGGTCTCCACACTAACTTTGTGATACTTTGACATAATTATGAATAAAAATGACTTAGCACTTATATCACGAAATTTCGTGTTATAATTATGGCAAGCCTTCGGAAAATATATCAAAAACACCATTATCGTTAAACTGAAGTAAATTCAGAATAGAGAATTTTGATAGGAAAATCCATAGTTGTTTTCCAATTTGAGTGACACACAAAAAGCCACCATGTTCAAAAATACTGAAAGGTCAAGAATTTTTTTGAAAAATTATTGCAAGGGAAATGAGGGAGACCTTTGTAAGGTTTTTGTAATAAATAAAGAAAAAATAGGTCTAAAAACGTCACTCGCTATACGACACTCTGAACTAGTCAAGCAGGAAAATCCACAGCGGTAGCAGAAAATCAGGAAAAGAAAAGAATATAGAGGGACAAGACAAAAGCAAAGGAATTAGAAATGCATACTGAGACTCCCTGTCTCCCCCCAGCCCAGTGCACGCAGCCTTGACGAATGGGGGCCCGTACATCAGGTTTTATCTAGCCTACGTCATTATTTATGACGTCACGCTTAAAAGGCTTTCCTGTAGTGCGACAGCAAACTGTCACAGAGCAAATGGATAGGTTTAGGCTCCCCTACCTAAGCTATACTGGGTCCGGTTCAGCTGGATCAACACGTTCAGGTGCTAATTCCACACGTAAAGATATCCACAAGAGAAAATCCGTGGGAATTTCAAGCGAAAGCCTTGAAAAGCCGGCTTTAGTTGTACACTGGTCAACCCCTTTTGAGCACAAAAAGCCATTTTACCGCATGCTACAGTTACTCTCGGTATTCCCGAGACCTGATTTTCAACAAAAAGTGTAAAATTCTTCAACTTTACAGAACCCACACATGCATGAGGAAAAATAAATACCTAATGGCTAAAATAATAGTCTCAGTTTGACCCTTAATTACAACAAACTTCCTATGGCACTCCAAAGGGTGGATAAAGAGTCAAAAGGTCAAAAAGCACGTGCATCAGTGAAGAATACCCGAAAACAACAAAAAATAATAAAACAAAACTTCTATCCGCTCTCAGGAAACATAAAAATAAAATTTATTGAACTATTAAAAAAGGATGCACCGTAAATTAGGGGAATATGACGGTGAATGAAAATTAGTCTCTGTTTTTAGTTAGGTGGTTAAATCCATGATAGTCACCCGCGTGGTGCCCAGGGGGTGGCGGCCAGGTTAGCCAGGTAGTATTGCATTGGATTAATGTTTAACTGACACTAAAAGACTAGCAGAACCATGACATTGTTTCATTAAAGAAAAAAAACAAGAAAAAATTTTAAAAATATTTTATCAGGGGAGGGGGTTTATTCTTGCTGAATCATCTAAAGTCAAATTTGTCAGAATTACTTAATATATAAATCATATCTAACTCATGTCCCCCCTGAGGCACGCCACATTCTCTCACAAACATATGACTATTTAGATAAAATTTCAAAATGTAAAATAATAATTCCGAGGGAAAGCAAAGATGGAAATATTTAGCTGTCAATTAAAAGCTGAATTTAATATAATTGAATAAAGAGTGAGAGTGAATGAAGCACTTCCACTTTGTTTTAAATACCATTGTCCCCGAAGGAAAATCAATTTCTGATGGAACCTGAATAGGCAACACGATCTTTTCCCTAAAATATTGATGAAATACGCCCCAATGCAAATTAGGGAAGAATACCTCACTCAAATACCATTTCTTCTTCACTGGCTGCTTCACTAAATAAAGCGCCTAATTCTCTGAATTCTTGCTTCCAAAACTGATGGATTTTCAGCAGTCAAAAGCAGAAAGGATCGGCTGAGGAGTACAATACTAGGAGAATTTGGAGTAAAAACTCGACACAGAATGCATGATTCTCTTAGGGCTCGAACTTAGAGAGCCCTTTTGTGGCATGAGTTCAATAGTAATTGTGGATAGATATTGGAAATAATAATTATTGTAAATACAAATAGTTAGGTATATTATACCTAGTACTTATTATTTACACCTACAATATACAATTTTACCTTAGGAAGCTAGGAATATAACTTGTGAAGGTAAGCAGAACAGTATTGCTAATGAATGAAAAGTGGGATAGTGTTTTTATGAATACAATAATTCAGAACATTGGGATTCCATTTTCGCCTTCAATTTGCCTTAAAAAAGTAAACTTTTTTATACCATCCGCTGAACCGAACTGAACTTGGACTAAACGAAAGAAAAAACTGACTTTATTGTCTTGTCTGTTATTGTTTTCACAAATTAAGTACGAAGTTTTTTCTAAATCTAAGGAATTATTAATTTCTCTCATAGTCATTTCGCTCTCGTTGATGCTTCAAGAAAGAAACTTCGCTTCTGTACACAGAATGGAAGAAAAATTTAAGTAATATATCCATGAAAAGGTTATATTTATAAAAAGCTAAAAATTTAAAATCCCAGCTATACTCGGCCTATTTTCCGAAAATTCGAGAAATCAAAGGAGGCTCTATTCTATATTAACTTTTCAGACTTAAATGAGGACTGATCCAGTTGCAGGGCAGTGAGCTATGTAGCAGGCGGGGGTACCAAGTCTCAGTCCTGAAAAATCTAAATTTTTCCTAAGGAGCCTTGCTCAGCTTTGGAAAACTCTGTTGGTCGTGACCATACCATAGGCTCAAATATTTAGGTAACAATAGGATCCGGTAAGATTTCCAGAGCTGTATTGCGAATGAGCTCTGCTCGCAATAATAAGGCAATCGATTGTAATCAGCAGAACAATATGACGCAGGGTACAAACAGCAGACAGTATATGTAATATATGCATCAATCCGGATGCACACAGGTCATAGTGCTTGCGTGCGTGTTAAATAGGGACGGAACCGTTGAAAGCGCACCATACATCGCCTGGATGGGCGTATTTGAATAGCTCAGCAATAGGGTATCCATAAGGTTGTGGCGTGTTTCACGTCCATCTATCATTGCTTTGCTTTCCGGCCGTCCGGCACAAGGATGCTTATGTAATATTTTCAATCTCAGCACGCCAACCCCTCCCCCCCGTTTTCGTCCATTCCTTTAATCTGTTTCTGCCTCTTTTTAGGTGATTAGCTTCCCGCCTTTGGGCGCTATTTTTATTTCTGAGAAATAGATTTACCGTGTCACCGTTTCCTCCGTGACTTTTGTCATTTTCACTACCCAGAATTGGGGCAACGGCCCCAAGACAAATTCAGCTGTTTCCTTGCACTGGTAGGTATAAAATCCTACATGCTTGCTCTTCAGAAGTCTCCACTATTAAGCAGATGATACAACTACACAGAAAAAGGATCCAGCAATCATGGGCGTAGCATTATGTGTAGGTCAGAAACATCCTGGGGGTGGCTAAACGGTTTTTTGCTACGCCTATGCCAGCAATATCTTCCTGAACAAAACCCATCTTGTAAATTAAAGGTAAAACAGGCGAAAGTACGGAGTAGATACTGCCAATCAGGATCAAGGTGAACCTAACCGCACTGTTTGCTGAATTCTGGGTTTCCTAATGAGGCACTAGATTTCACTGGGATAGCACTCTTCTCTGCGACAAGAATTCAACCCACCTATCTGGATGCAGGTTGAAAGCAAATAATTAAACAACATGTTGACACAATGTAACAACTATAGTGTTGTTAACGAACCCCCCACCCCACCACACAGGGAGACAAACGAACAATCAGATGCACCGGATGTCGACCCCTTTACACTAATCGAGAGGCCATTGATGCGTGCTCTGTGTAACTTAGTTAGGGGGTGGTGGGGGAGGGAGGGGACATTTGATACCCAGGTACATCTCATCCCCCCGGGGGATGATTGTACCGGAGTCCGCTTCCCATAAGGCGACCATTGTGCACCCCTTTGTCGTCCTATCTCCATATCTTCACGGAGTTCGAGGCACAAACGCTCTGCCCTGAACACCATACCTCGGCCTGCAACCTCCTATCCTCATGATTCACTATTATTTATAGGTACATCCGATGGACTCGTCAGGGTGATTCAAAGACTGAGTCATTGTAAACTGGGGATTATTGGATTATAGAATTCGAAAAAGTCCTTGGCAAAGCATTTGAGAGCGGGTGAGTCATCGCACAACTTGATGATTAAAGACTTAGTGGTTAGTGACATCCGAGGGGGTAACCACTCCAGAGATTCCTTGAGATTCCACTGAGATTCCATAAAGACTTCCAAAGATCCCAACAATATTCATAGAAAGATGAACCCCGAAGGGGTAACACTCCAAAAAATTCCAAGATTCCCTGAGATTTCATAAAGATTTCCACTGATTCCCAACGAGATTCCCAACGAGCCCCTGGGAAAAAACACCCCATTTCAGCACTGCCATAGGTGGGAATCAGTAACGTCATTGTCATTACATAACCGTCAATCGCAACGTAAACATGTAGACTCATTGTTACGTCAACAGCACGTTATAAATAATAGCAGCAAAATGAAACTCACCGTACCTATATACCTAGATTCTTGTCAATAGCAATGTCTACAAATCAATGACTTCAATTCATATTGATTATACAAACAGAGGAAGGTAACGAGGTGCCTTAATCTCGGCAGGTCCATAGGCTCAAGCCTTCAATGCATCGTTATTAAGATTTATGGGATAACCAATAGAAACATTGTTCGAACTCCGAGCCGGTAAAGGGTTTTGAAGAGCGAGACCTCCGGGGTGTCCGACTCGATCAAAGAATCCTGAATTATTCGAAACAAGGCCTTGTTTACTAGCCCCTCTTTTGTTCTTACACTGTGTGTTAGATCAATTTTAAAGTGTGATTTATTGACGGTGTAATAGGTTTATAGCTTTTTGGGAGTTTATTGGTAGGAACATTGGCCTTGGCATCCACGTAGGTGTTTTTATTTTCTCCTTAGTAATCACTAGCTAGAGGAAAACCGAAAATTTTGGCCTTCATTCGACCCGAGACCCAAAAAGCTTACCTCACCCATCTTGAAAAAAAGCTGGTCATTAAGTTAGTTTTTAAATTCAAAGGTATGAAAGGGTAACTTGTAGTGTACTACTCAGGTATATCAGGTTCCGTTAAATTTCTTCAAGGCGACCGAAACTTAGGGCCTTGGATTATGACGAATAAGGTAACACGGAAAGTCAAGGCCCACCCTTACCGGGCCAGGTATCAAGGCTGTTAAAAACGAAGGCCCGCCTGCCATATGGCCCCAAAATCCAGACACTCAAGGCGCATTTGAGCCCAAAAAACTGGTAGTCCCCCCAGGCCCCATCAGGCACATGGCGCCCGTCACTTGGTCTATCTTTGATTCCTCTTCTTGGCGGCCACCTATCCTCAACAGCTGAGGATGCATGGGAAACTGCACTTATGGTTAATTACAGGTACAAGGTACCTAAAGCACTTTTCAATGCTGCATAGAGGAAGGAGTTTTTTAACGGTTTGCACTCATGCTTTTTTAGGAGAGGGCAGTTGCTGACCTCATTTCGGATTATCAGAAGTCTTATCAAGTGGAAATACGTTTGTTACGTCGCATAAGTTGTCTTACATTACTGCTATTATACAACAGTATACATATATGACAATTGCGGAACATGGAGGAACACAAAAGGGACGGTATGAAGGGAACCAGAAATGGCCATTGTAAGGAACAAGGTCACACATGAACCCTCCAAAAAGCGCTAAAAGGGCGATGCAACAAATTCGAGATTCAAAAACCCGAAAGATGTGATCTCGAAACGATTATGTGACCCATCCCCTCAGGTTCCCATTGAACCAGATGCTCCCGATAACACAAAAATTCATCCCACCTCCTTCTTCGCACTAACAGATTGAAAAATCCTTTCAGAAATTTTCCCCAAGCGCGAAATAATTGCGAAAATATTGCATTAGGCCTCAAAATCAAAATGTTAGAAGATGGTTTTTCCCAGCACGTTTATAAAATAATCTCTGATTTTTAGGATACATTCGGAAACACTCATGTGATCGACTGTAAGAAGAACGAAAGATCCCTCCTTCAGGAAACAGGAAAATATAGCTTCTAACGTTTCCCGTAGTTTTAATCCTAATGAACAATTTAGAATACAAAATTAATTTGTCCAGTCCGCGCAATGACATCGTCAGCTCTATGATTCGGTTTTTATTTGGAAAATGGAAAACACTGGAATCAAATTAAACACAGCTGTGTTTGCGAACAAAAAATAATAATTACTCGTTTATTATTTCCTCACCCATTTTCCATGTTTGCAATTACAACTGTTTTTTGCTCATCCGAACCTTGAATATCAGTTTGTTTAGTGACCTCGTGACCTTATATGTTGGGGGTCAAAAAGTCACCTCTCCTACAGCCACAATTTTTAGAATTCGACTGAATTAAGAAAATGAAATTTAGGGTATGAGAAAGAAACAGATGGTAGCTATCACGCACATTAACGACCAGAAAACTTACAAAACAAAGCCTATAACAATAAAGTATGCTGACAGAAAGGCCCCTTCGGCCTTCCTTCCTCATACATATGTGTAATGTATCCGTAAAATTCCAAGAAGTAAGATCGGTTCCGAAAGGCTTTGGAAATAAGATGGATGAATAGACGGCTAAAAAAAACACGCCCCAAACCCCATGAAAAGGTCCCATATGGTGAGGGCTGAGGGGTCTGCTTCTCCAGGAGAAGTTACAAAGTAGGTAGAAGAGGCAAATAGGGCACACCACCCTACAACACATTCTCAACGAGGCATCCAGGCAGCCGACCATTCACGGAGGGTTGTCAGGAGGTGAAGGGAGGTATAGCTTACCCTTATTGGCTCGCCTTTTATGTTCAAAAATGTTTTTCTAGTCACTACATGGAAGAGCGCACCGCGCGCATACTGCTAATTTTTGGGTTGCGCCCGCAGACTGAAGATGGATATAAAAACCAGTTGTCTTGGCGACGCTTGTTATTTTTTCGCTAAAAGGACTGTCGGATCGGGAGACAGAATCTTTAATGATTGATGCATCTGGGGGACTTATCTATTGGTTCATCATTAGGAACATTACCATTTATTAAGAGGGTCAGTCTTTCATTTGGGCTAAGGTCAAATTATTAGAAGATAGGCAATGAATGGATCGAGCGTCTTCAGTCATTAATTAGAACGACCGGCATACCTTCCCAGGTTTAACTGCTTACTTACAGTAACGCGAGTAACTCCTTCAGGCAGCCAAATGATTCAAACTTACCTGAAAATAGAATTAAAATTAATTAGGAGGTATAGGTACGTACATCCATACAAAATCATTATACATATAGCTAGGAACATGTGGACTACAGACATTCAGACTATAGTGATGTGACAAAACCAAAAACGCAAAAGAAAACAGTAAAAAGACAAGGAAATTCAAAAAGGGAGATTTTAAAAATTCAATAACAACTGTGAAAGAATATGAGATGATCCTCCTGGGTGATCCTCTCTTCCCGTGTAATTTTACATCTTTACATTAATTTACATATTTTAACATCTGATTCCATTACTTAATGTTAATTTTACCCCTTTTATGAGTGCACAATCGATTGTTGTTTAAAGGTCCATCAGTATACCTAACATAAACAGTAGGTCTGGTCAACCTTCGACACAGCAGAGCATGGGGTAACAACTCATTCATATCAGCCATGTGTCGTTGACTCGTTGACTGTGGAATTGTAGTAGCATTGGGTTTAAAAACAAACAAACAAAATTGTTTACAATGAACTTTTCCTTTCAGAATTTAGAAAATAAATTTTAGGAAAGAAGCAATATACAACAGAGAAAATACTGTACTTCTTCAGCTAAGACCGCTTTTCTCAGTCGTTTCTACTTCCTTCGAATAGCCCTAGAAGCAATAAATGACAATTGCAATAATGAACCAGTGCCACAGACAAATTTTCCTTCTTTGATAGCAGGCCCGTATCCAGAAAGCGGTCATGGGGGGGGGGGGTTTTAGTGTCAAGGGGGGGGGGGGTTTAGCCTATATTTTTTTTGCTTCACGTTGGTATTACCATGTTAATTTTCCGCTCATGGGGGGGGGGGGGGGGTTTAACCCCCTAAACCCCCCCCCCCCGTGGATACGGCTATGTTTGATAGTGAGAAATGGTGGTTTCCCTCGGTGACTTTCCAACGCCCTTAATAAAATGAAGACGTCCCTCTTAACAAGGGGTGGAATTTAGGCCGCAAGGTGAGCACAAAAAAGGAAAAGGGTTCCCTTTGACTTGACAGCTTTGGCGGCCTAACAAAGCCACGATGAGGGGGGGGGGGGCGTGGAAAACGCACAGCTCTTGCCATGTCCTGCGGGGGGGCCCGACCAGCCCGCCACAGGCATGTCCGAGTTCCGGGGGGAACCGCACGTTTCGATTCCCGGAATCGCTCGCCCAATACAGTCATGAGACCTGAACTAGTGTTCGACCTCAGAACTGTGGAAAAACGCTGAGGGTGCTGACGACAGCAGCCACAATACGAACCTTGATTCGCCATACTGTAAAGGCGGGTGTAGTTGCGATCAGTTCAATTATCAGAAAATTACGACAATTTAGACGTTCTCAGAGGAAAATTCCTCAAAATCCCACGGTCTCACAAGCGGAAGATACCTTTCGACCAGATTCGGACTCAGGACTCTCGTAGCAAGAGTTCACAGGACTACAGTATCGCAGCTAAAGCTCAGTTGTCGGTGCCAATTTTAAATTCTAAAAAATTTTGTCTGTTGGTTACCTTAACGAATGTACGTCATTCCAGTTGACTTTTTCATTAGTCAAACTACATGTTTCGTCGTGGTCGGAGGTAAATTGTGTGACCTGAATAGGACACTAGAATGAGAAGAGTGACAACTGGAGTAGAGTGACCAGACTTGTAGGTAGACCTCCCCTCTGGATTGCAAAATTAGTGAGGTCGGGAAGTCTCGTCACTATGAGCTCGGAAACTCAGTCAACGAACGACCTACCTACATGAAAAATTCACAATACTTCTTTCTGCTCTCAGCCGCTGAAAATCAAACTAGTTAAAAAGCAGAATCAGTCCATTTTACACATTACATACATAACACGCTGCTGAAAAATGAAAATACCACAAGGAAAATATGTCGTCCAATTTACCACTGCATTGGTTTATGCAATAGAAAATTTAAGCTAAAAGGAAAAGGATGTTGGTATGCAACACAACGGAATAGAGCAACAAAGGTTCGTGGCATTGGGTAGGTTCATAAGCTGTTGACATCTAAATACTCGTACATCGCTGCGCTCCAGGGAGCTTTGCCCCAAATGAAGGACAGGTCGAATTACTAAGTGGGTGGAGGGTCTATCAGCCCCTGTCTCCACAACTGTCAAGTGTCAATCGAACACACAACACCCGAGCAAAGCTCCGCCTGGCTTGTAAAGGTCTCGCGGGGAAACATAGATCTCTATCATGGTCCATGTAGGTATTCCTAATGTCTGCATTCGAAATTATGTGGCAACGAATAAACTCGAAGTTAGGTTAGCACGAGGGGTTAACCACTCGTTGGGAATCTCGTTTGGAATCATTGGAAATCTTTATGAAATCTCAGAGAATCTTGGAATTTTTTTAGGATCTTTCTATGAATATCGTTTGGAATCCTTGGGAATCTTTATGGAATCTCAAGTAATCTCTGGAGTGGTTACCCCTTCGGGTTAGCAGCTGGGGGAAGGAGAACTGTGGGATGCATGTTCACAAACTAATTTCTTCTTAAATTCGGGTGCTGAAGAAGATGAAGAAAAAGAAATGTGCACTTTCCCGCGTTTTTCTCTCTCTCCCAGTAGTGGGTTCAACAGCCTTTGCTGGTTTTTCAACAGTAGGTGCAGTACGTAGAGTTTTCGATTCCTTTAGCGCTAAAATATTACCTTCAATTGTATAAAACTGCCATACTATATTTTGAATCGAAGTCCCCCCTCTCTCCAAAAAACAGTCGCTCCCTAAGGAAAATAAAAAACTGACCTCCATGTACAGGTATAACCTAACGGGAAATTCAATAAAAAATTCAGTTTCCCATATCCCTACAGTCGAACTGATATTACGGCTAGCACGGATGATCATATCTCTGTAAGCGACAAATTATCTTCACCAAAAACTACAAAAGAGACATCGATTCGCCATTCGGCGGGAGCCAGAGTTCCATTGGGCAAAACAAATCAAATCACTCAAGTTCCGCAAATCCAGGTCAATCTCCATCCCCAGGCGAAGACGTAATGCAATTTACTCAGGCAGAAGACATTCCACGAGATGACCCAGGCTTAGATATACCTAGTCTGACTTAGAAAGTTTATGATACTCGGAAAGATTACGGGAGAACCTCCATCCGGCGAAGGGGTTATGAAACTTCAATAAAAGAGTTACTCTTGTGCTTTAATAGAGCCAGTAAGGTAGTTTTGTTTTAGTTTAGCATGAAATCCAAATAGTCAGCACCAACTCAAAATTAACGTATAAGTATGACTTGTACAAAAATCCTCCTCCTCCATCACTAGGAGTATTATTGTAGTACCAACGAAAAGGAGGACTAATGTAGAGCTGCCAACAAAGGCAACAATTTCCTTTGCCACCTAATCCTTTCTGTATTAGAATTTTATGAAAGGAAGAAGCAAACGAACCTGGAATAGCTACGAGGCTCCTGCAAATTGTTTCGCTATCATGCAGCTTTATGTTTTCACGTTTATTGCTATCAGTATACGTGATGTAACTACGGGAAGTATAGTCCTCGTATAGAGAGGCACTTGGAAACTTCCTGGGCATTTCAAATATAGTGGTCAAAGCCTCAAAGAATGGAAGCATTGAAATAACAAGATCCGGACTTTCAAGTCTTTCTCCTTTGCAACTGAGAGGCAGCCACCAAACTCCTGTTTTGTGAATCAAGGCGGCCAAATGCCTACGCCAACAGTCCCATCGAAGCTCACATTTCAAAAAACTTTAAGGTTATAATGATCTAAATCAGAGTATATAAGAAGCATTGTCATCGCGATCGAGCGATATAGGTATACCTCTGTGAAAATCTGAAGAATACAAAGAGGATGTCACGCAGGCCTATTGTTTCAGCCTTCGGTTATAATTTTGGACTCGATGACTCGAACACACATCTGGTATTCCATGCAGACGACCTATCATTAGGCCCATTGTGTCTATTTCTGTATTCGATTGTTGGGCCCACCCTTTATCAATTCATCGATATGTCTGTGCTTTGTATTTAGATTTGGGGCATTACGAATTATACGTTAATGCATTTAGAGGCATTTTAAATCCTCAGATTCAACTTGAATGTTATGCTAATTTTCCGCATTTTTTTCGAGCCTGCATGCACATGACTAGTTTTGGGCTTATAGGGACGCTGAAAATGTGCTCCATGAGTTATAATGCCACGCTGAAAGTGAGTCTATGAAACGCTGGCCAGTTTCAATACAAGAAAACTAATGGGTCAATCTCTTGGAAAAGGAAATTCGCCATCCTTCACCCATCAGCTTAAGGGTCCGCTTAACCTGACGATGCATTTTTTGCCGCCCATAAGATTAACATTGCGAGCGGCGATTCATTTTCAAGGTTTACCCATGGTTGGAAAGACACAGAATTTTGCACTGTACCTAGCCCTAACAATGTTGTAGGTCGTCATCGAAGCAGATTTCCCAATTTCTCACTGGTTTCTTTTATTGCAACTGTTTTGCAAATGCTAGCATCGCATACCTCAATTTTTTAAGGGAAAAAATGCTGCATCCACATCGAAAGTGCTGTATCCAACCAAGGGTTAAGCGGACCCTTAAACACACAACACATTACCACATTGTGTAGGTAAGTCAAAGGAACAGGAAGTTTTAATTTTCTTCGGGATTTTTTCTTGTCATCTTCAGAGTCCGGACCTCACGCAACTTACCACGAGATTAGGGACGGTTGGCGGGACCGAGACTTGTTTTATTTATGTCCGCTCTGGAGAGGTGGCCTGGAGGTTCTGGACTCAACAGATCATGGGAACCAGATGGGTCCACTTATGTTTTTTGTTCTAAACACATGATGCTCCAATTCGATGGGATTCCTCGTGGGAGTGGTCAGCCTTTCAAGACTTGTGTAGGTTTGGTTTTAATAGCTCTCAAGTAGGTATGCTTTGTTAAGAGGAGTTATACAACATATAAATTACCAATTGAACATCGAGAGTGGCCTTCGACGTTGTAGAGGACACTCAACTTTTACCGCAAAGGCTCTGATTGTGAATCTCTGCATCATCGAATTTTCTGTTGGTAGCATACCATGTGGATGAAGTATCGGACTTGACTAGCAAAACGGCAGTTTATAGGTTTCGATAAATCCAAAATTGTTTATAAAAATCCCCGAAACATTAATTCCTCTAAACATTAATTTCATATTTTTTTGTCAAGTTTCTATAGGTGCCCTCTTGCCCGTTCTGACCGATAATAGCGGTAATTTCTGAATAATAAATAATTCTTTTCATGTACCGAAGTTAGAAAAAATTCGCCAAAATCGGTGTAGACTGTAGACTCCAAAGATTGCCGAAAAAACGAAGGAGCGGAATAACAGACCAGAGAAGCACTTCTTTCGGTCATAACCACGGAAATCAAAAAATTTCAAAACCCGAATTTAGACCGAATTCAACGCCGATGACGGTTACTGGCTGGTAACGGGATTAGGACCTGGCGCAAGATATAACTAAATATAGCTACTGCCAATAACACTGCTGAGATGAAAAATTTCTACATCCCTTTTAAACGAATAACAAAAAGTGATGAATAAATTGCGGGGTAGGTCAAGGCATGGGAAGAAGAGGAAAATAACGCCAATTACGAAAAGACCGAAGGGGATTTAAATTATCCGGACCGGGACGGCGGTCCAGATTGGATTAGGTCTCGCGCCCCCGCGTTACCGCTGTAGTCGAGATGTCGGACAGGACACCGTGCTTACTGCTCCCAGTTAAGGTCTAGGCCCACTTTCAGGATGAGCACTTTACCGCTACACTTTTGGGGATCGACATTATAGCACAGAATGCTGAGAACCCTGCCGCGCCATGTATGTCAAAGCTGCAACAGCTCCTACGCTTTCCACATGCCCAAGCCCCAGGCCCCTATACTCTGAAACTCTACCATCCTCGCACTGTTATAGTATTGCCACCCTGACCTGCCCGGCCCGAGGGCATTCTGCTATGTTCACTGTTCACAGAATGCCCCCGGGCCAGGCAGGTCAGGGTGGCGGTACTATACCTTGTCATCTACTATGTCCAGTGTATAAGCTAATACACGCAACTAACGTCGTTCCTTGTTGACCAGGCAAACCTAGCTATGCGCTGACTTGTCTGTAGCAACAATAAACTGAACTTCGGGACAATCGGGAAAGGGGGGAATTATACTACTGCTCAAACATGCCCGTATACCTGTGTTCCAACCCACCCCTTCCAAAAATAACTAAAAAGATGCAGGACCGTATCCAGAAAGTGATCATGGAGGGGGGCGGTAAGCACCCCCCCCCCCCCCCCCCGGTACACGGCTATGCCCAGATGAGTACATGAACGGTGAATGAATACCTACGAGTATAAAGAATGGCAAGGTACAGCACCTTAGTCCACTTACAATACAGTAAACCCAAATCTAAAAATGCAAAAAAATATGCCTACCAATAAGCAATCAGTCCAGAAGCCAACCGACACCAGAACGAAATACCACAAGACCCAAGACTGTAGGTACCTAGGAAGAAGATCGGGCCATCCATCCTTATCCTTCGTAATATGACACATAACTATTCAGGCACAGCCACATGTCCGTAAAAATCGCGAATAAAAGATTGAAAACTCTTGAGTGGGTCGCGTCTGCACGGGCCCGAGCTCGAACTGGCACTGGCTCTGGGACTCAGCGGAGTCACCTTCACTCGCTCGCCGCTCTTCGAGCTCCAGCCAACAGCTGGCTCCTCCAGAAGCCCAAGACCTCCAGTGGCGGGTCCTTCGTTATATTTAATATTTTGCGTTTATTCGTTACTTCCCAACTTGTTTCTACAGTATTTAAATATGAAATTATTATACACATTTATTTTAATTTAATTTGCAATAACAGAGATTACCTACTCAAAATATTTATTTATCTTTTTAAAATATTTGCAAGGAAATTATAAGATGATCTTTTCTTTTCAAATAAAATCGGTAATATTTAACTTGTTAATGTCCAAACTTGTGGATTGTGTTACAATATATACAAATAATGTCGAAAAATAAAAATAAATAAAAAATCCCATCACAGTCACCTGGTTAGAGACGTTATTTCTGGATATGAGACATCCGACTGTTTCCTCGGAAATGACTCCTTTTCACCACAAAAAAAAAATCAAACTGATAAAAATTACTGTACCGTTAGGTCTTGACCTAGAAACGTAAGTATGTTATATTACAGAAAAATAAAATCAAAAAGAACGATGAAAATTTTTGATCCTATCACGTGGTGGAAAAAGTTTAAACCCCCAAAAAATACCTGGTTGATTTGAAACTTTAAAATAGGTTACCGCAGGGAGGTTACAGTTCATCAGCTGAACAGCCAAATTTAACAGAGACAATGACATGTCATCGAACCGTGGTGTGCCGAATTGCAGATCACAATTTTAAAATTGCCGCCACTGCTGCCGAAACAGGGTGGCAACTGAATGGTAGAGGGATCCCTCTCGAGGATCTATAAAAAGACCATCCCTGCCATTTCTCGTCAATCACCAACAACGTTTACTTTGGACTCACCCACGCACATTTTAACGTAATGGCCCAACCGATGACAGAAAAATCCGAACTTCCATCAACTAACGTCATCGGCGATGGGAAAAAGATTACTGTGATAGAATCATGGGGTGCAGGGGATCTTTTGAAAACATCTTTTGTGCTCTATGGATATTTGTAATTTGTAACTCAGGTACAAAAGGTAACGAATCCACGCCCTCGTCGGCCTGGCTCCGTTCTGTTACAAAATTAGGAACCGGATTCAGAGCGATTACCTCCAGCCGGGAAAAAAACTAAAGAACCAATCAAGAAGTTGTTCAATATTATAGCGTCCGGCAGGAAAGGTTTGTCATTAAATTGCAGACAAAACCGCACAAGTTTATTTTCTATTTTGTTGCACAACTAACTCCCTATACCATCACATAGCAAACATCATTAAATTGATTCAATTTAATTAATTTTATCGCCATGAAAGTTTGGAAAGCATTTTGCACAACTCTGCAATCTACCTATACATGAAGCCAAGTTAAAAGACAGAAGAAGGACATTGCCAAGACGTAATGCAAGCGAAGCAAGAGTAAAGTGAAAACGTCACTAACGGTATGCATTCATGAGTGGGAATGTCCAACAGTATCCTCACCCTATTTGTAATATATTCCGAGTTTGATTGGGGGGAGGAGGCAAGAGCCGATTACGTCTTCTAATGCAAATCGAGGGACCTTGTTATATTAGGGCTGGCCTCCACCCCTTTCAACATATAACAGCCCCCAACATATTTCAATAACCAAAGTACCCCCCTCCCCCCAGCCATCCCTGCTCCCCCTATGATATAACATTTGTTGCATTGTTGTAATGTTTCTCTCTTGGTATTGCATGATGCAGCCACATTCTGTTCCCATCCAGATCGCGTGCGTCAATTCAATCCAATTCAATACAAGGTGTATTTATTCAATATTGTAATGTACGAACCTAACGTAAAATAACTGAATTTAACTGAAATTATTGCTGCCAAATACTTATGTGAATATTCAGTAAAAGCCAACTGTTAGAAAAAACCATAGAGTTTCCTATTTAAGGACTGAACGAGGGGGTAACCACTCCAGAGATTCCTTGAGATTCCATAAAGATTTCCAAAGATTTCAAACGATATTCATAGAAAGATGCACCCCGAAGGGGTAACCACTCCAATAATTCCAAGATTCCCTGAGATTTCATAAAGATTTCCAATGATTCCCAACGAGTGGTTAACCGCTCGAGACTGAACCTGTTTCCAGCATCAGGAAATCCACTGACTCTTGTTGATCAAAATTACTGATTTGCTGCAGCGTGTATCAGCAACAGCAACTACCGCTCAGGGGGTGTCATGGAAACCACTGCGGAGGTTTGTAAAAGGCATAAGATGAGGTTGCGGCGGAAGCTAATCGGGGTGAACCCGAGTGGTAATCTCGCGTTTCCTAACAGGTGTCTGGCTGAGGGAAATATGGATCCTTGGTGAGATGATGGTTCGGTCCCGTGACGTCTAAATCGTAACGAACGTGCCGAACGTGCTTGCCATACGAACGCACTCGACGTGGAAAACCAGTCGCCAGCGAACTCAAGGCGAATTTCGTCTTTGACTATTCGACTGGATAATGCTCCATCACTGAAGATTGATTAGTGGTGATGGTGACTGGAACTGGAAATGTACAGTAAAAGGAATGTAGGCGAGATGAATGGAAAACAACAGCTATGAAATGAGCTCTACCCGACGGGGTAACCACTCCAGAGATTCCTTGAGATTCCACTGAGATTCCATAAAGATTTCCAAAGATTCCCAACGATATTCATAGAAATATGAACCCCAAAGGGATAACCACACCAAAAAATTCCAAGATTCCCTGAGATTTCATCAAGATTTCCAATGATTCCCAACGAGATTCCCAAAGAGTGGTTAACCCCTCGGCTCTACCTTATCCTAGCTTTAAGGTCCTCTTCCAATTTTCCTGATGAATCTTCTTATGATATTTTTTGTCCCTATTTGAGGAATTTTCGCAGTTCTTTCCATATTTTATGATGAGCGTAATTATGCAGGAGTCTGGGGAAAATATAGAAGATACATCATGGTAAATGATAATTAAATATTTATCGATTCTTCTCCATTAAAACGTAGTCTTGTTTTTGACAATTTTATGCAAGGAGTCCTCTAAATTTTATATTCGTTTCCTAAATCTTCCAATACCAGACGTACGAGGGTTACACTCGTGAATACCATTTTTCGAACACTAAGCCCGAAAAATCTATCAAGCTAGGAACATGAATAAAACCAGCCTTGACTCCTTCGAGCGGCAACCCATCACTATAATCGGCTCAGAGGACAATAACCCTCCATTTCTTTCACATTTAACACCCTGGAAAAATCCCAAACGACGGGATTGGGATCCAAACAGCCCACCATATACGTGCACTGTGCGGAAAATGGCAAAATCGAAAATCCGTATTAAAACTAGAGGCAAAGCTAGGCGGGGGGCTGCGGGGAGTGGGTAAAGAGCTCGGTTTCCATCACATGGCAAATCCATTAAATGTCTTTTAAGTATTGATCCTAATCGGTTAATCTCTTTTTCTAATTCAATCGCCACACTCTGGAAAGTCAGAATTGGACAATTCCAAAATCCTTTCTGATTTTCCACAGGGGAAACGATTTCATGAACAATCCTATAGGTACCAACCAGTTAGGAAAATTAATCATGGCCACCGCCTACATTTTTGTGATTATGTATAGTGCAAATAGTTTTCAAAATCGATTGACTAACCATAATTCTGACAGTATTTTCGCCGAAATAACGCATGTTTTGAATTTATATAGCCTTCCAGCAACAACGAGGGAAGGACCATGACCACGTACATGCCTAATCAATAGTTTCCACGTATCTCCCATATCCCTATCAAGCCTTTATTCAGTAAATTAAGTTTTTACGACAACAACCGTAGCAGAGGGCGGAAGGGGATGACTATGGGGTATCGTAAAATCAGCAACACCAGTGCTACCGTACCTATCTATTTTCATTCCTGCCGGTAGGCATGAAGACTATACTAGGCATAGCCGTATCCACGGGGGGGGGGGGGGGGGGAGGGGGGTTTAGGGGGTTAACCCCCCCCCCCCATGAGCGGAAAATTAACATGGTAATGCCAACGTGAAGCAAAAAAATATAGGCGAAACCCCCCCCCCATGACCGTTTTCTGGATACGGGCCTGATTCTAGGCGACCAGAGGATGGAAATGTCTTCATAGAAAATACTGCGCAAAATTAACCATAAAGAGATACAATAATCTATATTAATAAAAAAGCTAGTTTGCAAATAAAATCCATTTCAGCTTTTACCGATTGTGGGGGATACGTTCGAAGGACCACTCACTGATCACGTGAGAAAGAAGTTAACTTACCATTGACGTTTGGGAGGCGTAAACTCGCAAACAGAGCCTCGGAAAGGAGTCAGGGCAAAGGATTAAAAATAGGTAAATTAACGATAATAATGAGGGATAGACATAAAACATACAGTTTGGGAATGAGGCGATGTATATCCGATCCAGAAATGAGAAGAGAAGTATGAGTTGATGAGGTTGAGCACGGTGGAACACCGCAAAGAAGGCACCGAGATGCGCGGGAGACAAAGAGATGTGAGTGCAACTGGTAACTTAGCGTCACTGACTATTGAAGTTATTGTTTAACTGACTTAGCAATTTTATATATATAAAAGAGACATTGCGCTCCATCTAGCGAGCACCATAGAGGGTTGCAGACATTCTCGGCCGACCTTGCTTGAACCTGTACAAGCAAGCACAAACATAAAGAATATACCCAATAAAAATACAATGAAACCCGAGAATACATGAATATGAACCTTAAGCTAAGAGAAGACATGCATAAAGCGTTAGTCTACATGATAAACAAGAAGTTTGTTGACCGGACGAATCAAAGATCCGGAAGCAGTGCGAACGCGAACGACACGAACAACACCGTCAGAGTGAGGAAGGACTTCTTCCACGACACCGAGAGGGTAGGACTGAGGGGGAGTGTTCTCAGACTTGATGAGAACAATGGCACCCTTTTCGAGATTGGGAGTGGACTTGTTCCACTTGCAGCGAGAGATCAACGTATTTAGATAATGCTGACGCCATGCCTTCCAAAACAGCTGAAGGGTGACGCGCATAACTTGCCATCGACCTAGATGACTGAGTTTGCTCTGAGTCAGGTCCTCCTCAGGGACGGAGAACATAGGGCTTCCGATGAGGAAGTGACCAGGGCACAAGAAAACGCCTGGTTCTACAGACGACAAAGGAATAAGAGGACGAGAGTTCATCACGCCCTCAATACGGGTAACCAAAGTGATGAATTCAGGGAGAGTGAGACGACGATCGGCGACGGAACGCACGAAAAGTTTCTTCATAACAGAAACCAAAGACTCGGAAACACCATTTTTCCAAGGAGAGGCAGGACTTACGAAAGAAAACTTAACCTGATTTTGTGCAAGCAGCTTTTCAACATCCGAACCATGCTGAGAGAGAAACGACTTTACTTCATCAAGCATCTTGCTTCCTGAAGCATAGTTTGTACCGTTATCAGAAACGATACTGATACATTTGCCTCGACGCGCAGTGAAAGCATCGAGCGCAGCCAGAAAACTTTCGGCACTGAGACTTGTGACTACTTCCAGATGAGTAGCACGGGTTGAGAGACAAGAAAATACACAAACATAAACCTTATCAATTTTAGCACGACTGTGAATACCAGCGTGGACATAGAAAGGTCCAGCAAAATCAGAGGACACGTGGAGAAAAGGACGAACTTGCTCAAACCTAGAGGCTGGCAGATCAGCCATCATGGGCTCAGAGGGATGAGCACGAAGTCGAAAACAGGGGAGACATTGATAGATTGACTTCTTGATAAGACGATTACCACCAAGAATCCAAAATTTCTGGGCCACATAGGCTTTGGTGACTGCATTACCACCATGAAGCGTGTTGAGATGAGCATCGCGGACTATCAGCTGAGATAGGACCGACTGATGAGGAAGAAGGCAGGGATGCCTAGCAGAGAAACTTAGAGGAGCCTTATCAAGGCGCCCTCCAACCCTGATGAGACCACTGCTGGACTCGACGAAAGGAGACAGAGGTAAGAGCTCACGACTGAGAGGTTTGCCCTTGAGAATGTCAGAGAAGTACTTTCCTTGTACCCCAAGAAGTAGAACATCCAACGAGTGACGGAGCTCCGAAATACTGAGATAACCAGTACTGAGTTCCTTTTGTGACTTTTTGCGATTGCAATTAGCGATGAAACGCAAGCAGTACGATGTGACACGAATGAGTCTTCGTAAGTCACTAAAACGAGAAATGAGAGCGTCCTCAATGTCAAACTCTGCGAGAGGAGCGAGGAGAGATGTGGGTTTTTCCACAACGACGTCGGGCAGCTCGACCGACAGTGGAGAGCGATCAGGCCAGACAGGGTAGACTTCCTGCAAGAATTCAGGACCTGACCACCAAAGATCACAAGAGACGAGTTGAGGAGCAGAAGCACCACGAGATGCGATATCAGCACAGTTTAGCTCAGAAGGAATGTATCTCCAATTTTCGAGAGATGTTTTTTCCAAAATAGCAACCACTCTGTTGCTGACATACGTTTTGAGGCGATGCGGGGCAGTCCGCAGCCATGCTAGAACGATACTAGAATCCGACAGGAAATAAGTAGCTGAAATACTGAGCTCTTCGAGAGATTTACGAACACCATCATAAAGAGAAGCTAGCATCTTTGCAGCTTGAAGCTCAGTACGAGGAATAGTAAGAGGTTTCGATGGAGAAGGCTTTGACTTTGCCTTGAGAAGATACATACGAGCATGCGTAGAGAACACACAACGAAGATACAAAGCGGCACCATAACCATCTTTGCTACCGTCACAGAAACCAACAACTTGAATGGACACAGCCGAGTCAGTGGGAATACAACGAGGAATGCGCAAATCATCAAGATTTAGAACAGCACAGAAACTTGTCCACTCTTGGGCAAGTGAGTCATCGAAAGGTTCATCCCAATCGAGAGAAGACAACCAGAGTTTGCGAAGAAACAACTTGATTTTCAAGACAAGGGGACACAAAAACCCCAAAACATCGAATATGCGAGCTAAAAAACTCAACACATTCCTTTTGGATAGCGGACCAGAGAAGGCATTGACATTGTAAAAGAAACAATCATTATCAGGAGACCAACTCAAGCCAAGAATTTTGATGAATTCTTCATCATTACTGAAACTGATTTGCCGAAAATCAGGAGGTAAATCTTCCAAAACTTCTTGTTTGGACGATGCGAATTTTCTGAGTTCGAAACCACCCTTTTCCAGGAGGTTGACCATTTGAGATTTGATTTCAATGGCTTCTTCGACGGAAGGAGCACTGAGACAGACATCGTCAACATAGGTACATGTCTTGAGAGATTTTGCGGCTAAAGGGAAATTTTCCTTTTCCACATCGACTAGGTCCGAAATGACCCTTTGGGCTAAATAACCCGATGGAGCGAGTCCGAATGTGACACGAGACATTTCGTACTCAATGAGTTCAGAGTCAGGATCATCACGCCAGAGAATATGATGGTAGATGCGATCCTCAGGATGCAGAAGGATGGCATTGTACATGCCTTTAACATCACAAATCAAACCTATTTCATGCAGGCGAAAACGAACGAGAACGTCAGAGATATCAGACTGTAATTTAGGTCCAATATGAAGTTTCTTGTTTAAAGAGGAACCCTTGACATCAAGAGAACTAGCATTGAAAACACCACGAACTTTCATAGTTCCATTAGATTCCTTGAAGACAGGATGATGAGGCAAAATGTACTGCGCCCTATTTTGAGCAGGATACATTTTTTCTTCAAAAATGTAATCATCGAAGAACTTGACATACTGAGCATGAACCTCAGGTTTACGAGACAAACGGGATTCCGTTTTCAGAAAGTTTGCGACAGGGCAAAACTTATTAGGTCCCAAATCAACAGGGATTTCCCGAAAGGGGAGACGAACAACATAACGACCGTCAGAAAGACGAGTGGTCGTTTCCTTGAAAAAGTGTTCACAATACAGATCGTCAGGATCAGGAACAACGACGTGATTCTCACTTTCAACTTCAAAGAATTTGTTAACAAGCTGAGTGAGCGAATCATCAACAGAGAGCAACGAGGTGGGATTCGAGGCCGCACCCCCAAGGGAGCCACTAACCAGGTACCCAAGATGAGAGTACTGAGCAACCAGACCACCAATACGAATTAAGGGGAGGCTGTCAGACAGAATCTCTGAGATCACAGAGGCACCAAGCAAAATATGAATTTCACCAGGCTGAGAGAACGAGGGGTCTGCCAAGCGCAGGCCTTCAGAAGCCAAGCTTACACTACTAGGTAGTGGCGAGGCAGGGAGACTACCGCAAATTCTAGGAATTACTACGGCACTGAGAGATCGAACGAAGTTAGGGTCAAGCCTAGAAGACACTTCCAAACACACTTTACCCTTAGAAGAGAGAGTACCACCAAGACCTTGAACGATGGTCTTATCATGGTGACGTTTGAGACCCAGACATTGAGCAGCATTTTCAGAAACAAAGTTGACATGAGATCCACTATCGATCACACATCGAAGAGAGCAGACGGCACCAGAAGCGTCCTTGACATTGACTACAGCAGTAGCCAATAGAGAATGGTTGGGAGATCCAGCCATGCAAGATAAAGCCTTGACCTCATTCACAGGTAAAGGAGAAAAACCACCAGAAGAAGAAGGGGGAGAACCTTCAGAAAACTTCTGGCCCTGCGAACTAGACGGAGACGATGCATACGAAGCACTCTCGGGCTTATCACGATGAAGGAGAACATTGTGTGCAGTAGTATTGCACTTACGACAGACATGTTTCGAAAAACAATCCTTACGACTATGCTTTGCAAAGTCCAGAAAGCACAAGTGATTTTGCTTCACAAAATCCCATCTTTTATCAATTGACAACTTGATAAAGTCAGGGCATTTACACAATACATGAGACGAGGATGAACACAAGAGACATGACACCTTGTCCTCAGACAGAAGAGAGATAGGCCTACTTGACTTCTGAAAATGGTTACCAGAAGCCTTGCAGACCGAGGTAGACACAGAAACCTTAACAGCAGGCGAACGATTGGAATCACATGACTCCGCGAACTTAGTAAGCTGACTAGCCGTAATACGCTCTTGAAGGAATTTTACAAGATCAGAATACCTAACTATATCCTTAGTATTATCCCTAGACAAATCAAACGATTTCCTCAAACTTGAGTCGAGTTTGCTGTACAACAACTGAAAGAGTAGGAAGTCCAAGAAATCCTTATCATTTTCTTTAAAAATGCGACGAGATTTGGAAATCCCTTCCGTGAAACCTTTCAACAATTCTTGTAGATTCCCGGAATTCCATTTAGCAGGAAGAGATGAGGTACCCAGAAACTGAGTAACAGATTCGCTAGCAGTAGCGCGAGTGTTAGTGAAATGTGCTATCAAAGCACTAAGAGCCAAAGCATAGTTATCGCTATTGATTGGCCGAAAATTAGCAACTAAATGTGCAAGAGAAGGATCAAGACTCCTAAGTAGGTACTGATATTTTACTGAACTTGAGAGGCTTGGGTTCGAGTCAATTAACGAATCGAACAGATCGAAGAACAACACATGGTTCTTATCAGTGAGAACAGGTAATTCCAGAGGCGGAACACTTACCTGAGGGACATAATGAGTAGGCGTATTTACATTCACACTATTTGAATTTTCAAATTCGAGTTTTAAAATATCCTTGATCAGAGCATCGAACTGAGATGCGATAGGTTCGAGGTCAACTTGACAAGCCTTCTTAGGTAAAGAAACATTACATTTGATGATTTGAATCTCCAGTTCCTCATATCTATCCTGGAGTTTTTTAGCTGATACAATAGCAGCTTTGACTTCAGAAGCCTCGATTTCGGGTCTGAATACACGATCATGCAGTTTAGTAGTTTTCTGCAAGAGATTTTGTCTTTGTTCTACAAGACAACGGCTTTCCGATGACATGATTAGTGATTAGTTACTTAAAATAACATGCTTAAGAAAATAATGATTAAAGATAAGGAGCATTAATTAATTACTTTTAATTAATTAATGAACGAGCTTAGTAATTACCCCAAGTAAAACTAAGTAGGTATGAATAAAATACATGCACTTGCACTAGGCATGCACTGACAACAGACAGAAATGATGATGGTAGGTATTGGCACCTCGCCAATAACAGAGATAAGCGTGAGACAGCCATGATCCTGATGGCTTGCCATACAATAACGCGCTTGCCATACAACACAAGATGGGCCGAGATTCCATACAAAAAATTACAAAAATTACTGATTCAATCGCGGTTCGAAGTGACCAAATGTGGGGGATACGTTCGAAGGACCACTCACTGATCACGTGAGAAAGAAGTTAACTTACCATTGACGTTTGGGAGGCGTAAACTCGCAAACAGAGCCTCGGAAAGGAGTCAGGGCAAAGGATTAAAAATAGGTAAATTAACGATAATAATGAGGGATAGACATAAAACATACAGTTTGGGAATGAGGCGATGTATATCCGATCCAGAAATGAGAAGAGAAGTATGAGTTGATGAGGTTGAGCACGGTGGAACACCGCAAAGAAGGCACCGAGATGCGCGGGAGACAAAGAGATGTGAGTGCAACTGGTAACTTAGCGTCACTGACTATTGAAGTTATTGTTTAACTGACTTAGCAATTTTATATATATAAAAGAGACATTGCGCTCCATCTAGCGAGCACCATAGAGGGTTGCAGACACCGATATCGAGGACACGGCTCTTTACATTTTTTGACTTGTAGTGCCTCCTCTTAATTACTTAGAACGAATTAGTGTCATAATGACACGGCATGAGGACCAACTACTTAGCTCTAAGTGAATTGGAACCATTTGCTAATGGGAGAAAGCAGAGCACCCAGTTTAGATACCGCTAGTCACAGTCTCATTGAGTTAAGGCTGCGCTTCACCCATTAGATTACCATGTTATCTTCTGAATTTTTTTTAATTTTTTCGGGCCGACGGATTGCCTTGAAATTTTGTATAGAAGTAGCTCCAGTAAATGTCTAGGGAACGTTCGTAGCAGAATTTCGAATTTGTTCTCGGATTATTAGAAATTAATTTTTTAGTAAATTAAAAATCGTGAAACACGGTTTTTTCAAACGGCTAGGGAGCGTATTTGACTGGGAATAAAAATTTCGAATTATTACAGTTGTTATGTAGAAGGTGTAACTTAGTTCGTGACCGAAGCAGTTTTTTGAATTTCTCCTTAGGTTGGCAAATAATAAATGATAAATATGTGTGAAAAGCACATTTTGAAAAAAAGTCATGGTGTAGAAGCAACGCGCGGTCACAGCTCAGTATGGTTTGAGCACTTGCGGGGAGAGGTTCTCACGTCCTTCGCCCGCACTAGCTCCGGCCGGAAGATCGCGACCTGTCTTCTTATGTCTGACATGTCGATTGGTTGATATGAGCTGCTTTTGTGTAACATCCTGTCATCTGAGAATCGTAGGTGTCGTAGGACAGGACTCGTAGGTAGGTATAGATTGGGTGACTTATGATGACATCTACTGTATTGGGGGATGGGTTGCAATTTGCAATTAGGTAGGTACCTACCTACTTATCTAAATTTTGTAATACAGGAGAGACCCTTATTATGTGACTGTCGTGGGTAGGTATATAGGTAGGCTGTATACTTACCTACCTATCTGCCACATTCTGTGGGCATAGGTTTATCTAAAAAAATGATTTTTGGATTTTATGTTATGTTGGACACCTATTGCATAAAATGTGGATCGCACATCAGTCAAATCACTAGGAGGTACGTAGGTAGGTACCTACCTAATATTGGTTTATTACACGTACCTACCTTCCTATGGTGTGGGTAGGACCTATTCCGCAATTTTCTGTTTACCCATAGGTTAGGTTAGACTGGTGGGGGGGGGGGGGGGGGGGGGCAAGCCCAGCAACTAGACCATTACAAGAATTATCCATTTTGCTCAGCTGGCAGCAATACCGGTAAAGGTCTACTCATCGCACTTCCGTGCACCAAGCGGCAGAGTGAGCCGCCGCTAGAGGTGAATCACAGGGCTGTTCCATATATATAAAAAAATATCCTCCAGTCAGTGCGACCCGTAACCAGGTGCACCAAGCGGCAGAGTGAGCCGCCGCTAGAGGTGAATCATTCTGGAAAATAAAAAATTCGAACCCCATCCGCCAGTCAACGAACATTGGGAACAAGTAAGAAGTACACTCCGAAGTAGTCGCAGTGTCACGGCCTCGATAGCCGAGTGGTCTAAATGGTCGACTTTTGAGGAGCAGAGACAGCCTGGTCACACCGGTTCGATCCCAATCCTACCAAAAAGTTTTTCTGATATGTTCAGCATGTCAAGTGAAATTTATATCGAGGCTGTGGTGGTTCGGAACCCACCTAAAACTGTAGGTCCCCATCGTTTACTCGATGGCTGGGGAGCTGGTATTTGGTAGTGCTGCCAGCTGAGCACAATGGACAGTTCTTGAAAACGGTCTAGTTGCTGGGCTTGTCCCCCCCAACCCTCTGCTAACTAAGTCGCAGTGTCGTGCGACAATCCGAAGCAAGTATCGGCGGAAGTGCGATGAGTAGGTACACCTTATCCGCAATACCGAATACCAGCTCCCCAGCCATCGTGCAGTACACAATGGGGACCTACAGTTTTAGGTGGGTTCCGAACCACTACAGCCTCAATATAAATTTCACTTGAAATGTTGAACATTTCAGTTGTGAAACCGGTGTGATTGTTCAGTGTTCCTCTATAGAAAACCATTTCGACCACTCGGCTATCGAGGCTGTTCTGTTTACCCATAGATATGACTGCGCTGAATGAAGAGTAGTTATTGTGGTGGTGTGGGGTGCATTTTTCTAGGTATTTGTTTTGTTTACCTCCTGGAGGGATGTAGGCACCTACCTACCTACCTAGACCGATCTTTTCCTATTTGGCGTAGGACCTATTAGGCACCTAACAGTTTGTTCTGTAGTGTGACTTATTAGGTAACAGAAAGCCTCGACAGCCGAGTATATTGTAGGTATAAAAATTTACACATTATCTATACATTCCTGTATGGCAGTCAAGTCAGACATTGTACAGCATTTCCCTATTACTCCAATACAAATTTCTGACATGTAGGTTTTGCCTACTATACCTGCCTCCACCTGTACCCACACCTGGTACATATTTTGGGTCTATGAATAATGTCGTTTGGAAATGTATTGTATTTTCTCGTAATTTGTATTGTATCACGTATAGTATTGCATTTGAAATAAATCTGAAAAAATAGAATTGCCTAGGTAGGCACCATACCTACTTACGAACAAAGATTTCAGACTTTCCCTGCAGGATACTTACTATACTGCCACTGGACGTCCTCTGAACCAAAAATAAACGATCATTCGGTCATAATTTCACAACAACACATAAGCGAAACACAGAGGGCCTTCACTGATTCACCGGGCCCTCCCAGATGTTGATATAATTTCCTATCCAAAATATGGTGCACCGGACCGCGCACCGAGCCGATATCATGGAACTAACCTTTACCAAAGTGAAGGACAAAAATTCCAAGACCACTTGTGCACCGTCAAGTAAAAAAAATTTTTTGAGCGGGTTTTTTGGGGGTTTTCCCCGATCTGAACAAAAAAATACCGGCCATCCCCCCCCCCCCCCCCCCCGGGAAATTGTGGGTTGGCTGAACTCTGGACGTGAATCGCCTTATGAATGGTATTAGTAAAGTGACAGCAGGTACTGGGGACCTGGTATGGTCACGTAATGCAGAGTAAGCGAAGATAACAGAACCCGCATGCAGTTGTACCTACCCAGTTGCTACAGCCATAAGAAGTCAGGGTCTCTGTAATCACAATAGCCTTCTTCACTCATATACGCTTCATCTCGCCTCGGAGCCAGCGCTGACTTGCACCGTCAACAGAAGCGTCCTCTTAAGGGATAAGCTTCCTTTTGACGAGTGAGTCTGGTTGGAGGTGCCACAAGCCACCCTCCACAGTCTCTACCCCTCCAGAGGTGCCCCAATCGCTGCACAGGATAACCATTACTGATTCTATGACTCACTTTCACTCCAACTCCCTAATTCCGTTAGATGATCCCAGAGATTGACCGAATCGATAAATTAGTTTATCTGTCTGAATCGCGAGTCATTGATGAATCACCTCATTGCGTTCCTACACATTTTTTGCACAACACTTATCTTCTGATAGCGTCAAGCTTCAATGTTCTATACCTGCTGTTTAACTTTGTAGACCAGGGGCCCACGGGGTCTGTTCCTGACGAAGGGGAGGAAAAGGTTTGAGCCCGTGGAGCGATGGGGAGGCTCTGGTAGTTTCAGGAAACCTGAGTCTTACTGTCCGCCGTTGGGGCTTTTGGGGGCTACAAATTTTTTAAATCGGGAAATTTTCGAAAAAATCTGACGAACGGGAGGACGAAAAATTCCCCCTTCAGAAGATAGGGGGCATGCCCCAGTATATAAAAACCAGGAAATAAGACACTTCGGTTGGGGCTTTCTACCCTTAAGACGCAATCCAAAATCGGTGGAGACCGGAAAAATCTGACGAACGGGAGGACGAAAAATTTCCCCTTCAGAAGATAGGGGGCATGCCCTAGTATAGAAAAATCAAAAAATAAGACACTTTGGTTGGGGCTTTCATCCCTTAAGACGGGGTTGAAAATTTCGAAAAATTCGTCAGGACGAACGAGGGGACGATAAATTTCACCTGTGAACGATAGGGGGCATACCCTAGTATATGAAAATCAAGAAATAAGGCACTTCGGTTGGGGTTTTCTACCCTTAAGACGCAATCCAAAATCGGTGGAGACCGGAAAAATCTGACGAACGGGAGGACGAAAAATTTCCCCTTCAGAAGATAGGGGGCACGCCCTAGTATAGTAAAATCAAAAAATAAGACACTTTGGTTGGGGCTTTCATCCCTTAAGACGGGGTTGAAAATTTCGAAAAATTCGTCAGGACGAACGAGGGGACGATAAATTTCACCTGTGAACGATAGGGGGCATACCCTAGTATATGAAAATCAAGAAATAAGGCACTTCGGTTGGGGCTTTCTACCCTTAAGACGCAATCCAAAATTTGGCAAGTACCTCAAATTGTGCCGAAAATCAGCCCAAGAGGTACCAACACCAATCAGAGTAAAAATTCACCGTTAAACTCCAAATCTTATAGTAAGACACCAAATTGGGGGGCTTCTGGGTCTTAAATCACCCCTCAAATTTTGAAATGGGCGAAAAGTTACCCCAGAACTTGCTTAGTAAGTATGATATTGAGTTTTTTCTTGTTGCTATGAATTTCTCTTAATATTATCTACAACTTTTGTCTTGTAAAGTTTTTCGTCTGAAGTAACCTTATCGCAGGGGGTGGAGGGAATGAGTCGGAAACAACTGAAAATGGTCTTATTCTACATTCTTAATGATTTCGCACTGCACTTGATGGATCAATATAAATTTAGGAATAAACCTACGGCTATCGGGCATACCGAAAGGAATTTCTTCAAATTTTGGTATTTTCATTTCTATAAACACTACTACTGTTCCGTAAATGGGATGAATCAGTGGTACGAAACGTAATAAAAGCGTCCAGAACGCTAACTTGACCGAAAATTACAAGCCTGTACTCCCCTACCAGTCTACCCTACTACTCTCCAGGTCAGAAACATAGCCTAAACTGGCCCTTAAGGAGCAATAACAGGTGTCACTAATGCTCTTAACTAATGCTCTTAAGAGCATTAAGTCTGACTCTAGCTTAGGAAAGCACTGAAAGGTTTCACCCAGGCTCTGGAAAGCAGTGACAGATCTTATTTCGGCTCCTGAGAGCACTGTCAGGTCTCCCTATGGCCTCGGAAATGTATAGCAGGTCGCCTGCGAGGTACGTCTGGGCTCATCTTGGCTCTGGAGAGCCCTGTCAGGTTATACTGTGGCTCTGAAAAGCCACGGAGAACCGTGACAACTTTCATTTTGGCTTTGGAGAGCGATGAGTGGTTGCACTGTGGCTCCGGAAAGTAAGAAAGTGGCCTTAAAGTGACCTCTAGAGCCAAATTGAGACCAGGCATTGCTTTCCAGAGGCCCATTGCAGCCTGACAGTGCTCTCAAGAGCCACAGTAAAACCTGTTATAGGTCTCCAAAGCCACTGTGAGACCTGATACAGCATTCCGGAGCCACAGAGCAAGCACTCATCGCTCTCCAGAGCCAAAATCAAACTCGTCACGGTTCTCCAGAGGCACTGTGCAACGTGTCATCAATATCCAGAGCCGAAATGAGACC